>PVKC010009497.1:0-26768 GCA_004027635.1 Crocidura indochinensis
GAGGCAAGGTAATAGGATGTAGATTATACTGGTAAAAACTAACACACCTTTGAGTTTGGGGCATTCCAATGTAATATGAGGAAATAATGTGCAAAAAATAAATATGCTTTTAAGATTTTAAGATTATATCATACTGTTTTAAGAAGTGTTTAAGATGAAGATAAAACAGCATAACTTTAAAAATAAATGGATGCTTGTGGTGTTTTAATGATGTGCATAAAATTATTGTTAATTGCATTGTAAATCACAGAATCTCAATTAAAAATTTTAGAGAAGTTAGTAGGGGCAAGTTTCTTTGAAGTAAAGTGATATGTTAAATACAATAGTGTAGCATCTATATTAAAACCTTAGGCTTACTCTAATGTATAATGAATATGTTTCTAACTGGGCTTCCTTAAATGACAGGCATTTGGTAAAATTGATTTGTGATTCTGCTTATGAGTTTCTAAATGATGGACATGGAGAGAGCACCCATGTCTGGGCAAAAACATTCTAGGTCATATGTCCAAAGGTAGCAAAATGCTCCACAGGCCACAAGGACATCAAATAGCTAATGAAGATGAAGTGAAGATGTAACTAAAAGTGAATTTAAAGCATAGAGTTGGGCAGGGGTCTGACATGTGAGAAGTTTTGCTTAATGACTTGAACTTTGTTCCTATATTTTGAAGTCTGACACTTGGCATCACAGAATATGACCTTATTTGGATATAGTATTTACAGAAAAATACAGTTAAAATGAAAACATTAGGTAAGCCCTAAACCAAAATTACTCGAGTCCTATCAAAAGAGGTAACTTTGGACACATATGGAATATG
The DNA here is from genome assembly GCA_004027635.1 of Crocidura indochinensis. Classification (NCBI taxonomy): domain Eukaryota; kingdom Metazoa; phylum Chordata; class Mammalia; order Eulipotyphla; family Soricidae; genus Crocidura; species Crocidura indochinensis. Next base: position 816 of record PVKC010009497.1, read on the forward strand.
AGTGAAAAATTGAGAAGCTATCTTTGAGAAGAGAGAGAGAATGAAGAGACTTATCTAAAAATCAAAAAAACACAAAAACTAATGTCAGAACTCACAATGTAGAAATAACAAGGGAGCCTTTCCCTATGGATACCTTGATGTCAAGTTTCCAATCTACAGATATGCATTTCTGTCATTTAAGCCATTTGGTTCTTGATGTATTGCAATAGCATTCATATAAACAGAGAGAAGACTGTGAGTCTGTGGGTAACATGGTTTATATTAGTATAAAATGACTTATGCTTTGTTTAGAGGACAAAGTGAGCAGAAGTCAGGGACTTGCTGGGATCTTGCATGATGTCAACATAAACTGTGATCAAGGTGGTGGAAGGAAGTAGACCAATTCTGGGTAAAGGTTTGCAATTTACTTATGGCTACAAGAAATAAAGAGTGGGCAAAAAAGTGCTCAAGAGTGACCTAGACCCTTGGAGTTTCCCTTCTTTTCATGAATAGTGTGGTTTGTCATCTAGCTAAGGAACATTAAAGAAATCTCTGAAGTCGTTGTTCACCAATTTCATGGCACAAGTTCACCTGCAATCATTCTTATTTATTAACCTTAATAATGTAATAGTATTTTGTTACCATACTATGAATAAACTGAATGTACCAGATGGTTCCATAAATAATTACCTTCATACTTCCACGAGTGCTCTCTTTATTTTTGCTGATTACTAGCACAATTTTGATCTCATTAAAGCCCTGAATTTCTACCAACAGGAATTCACAGAGTATCTTATAATCTTGAAGAATTTAATATGTGGCATTTGATCAACTAAACTCTTTCCAACTTCACTATTGTTTCAGTCATTGAGAATTTAATGGAGAGGAAAATTAAAACATATTGATTTCTTCTTTTGCCCCCTGGAAGAGGCATATAAAATTCTTTTCATGATGCTTTGAAACACACATGACAGTTCTTTTAAAGATATTTGAAAAAATCCAAATCTACTTGGGTGACTATAGTCAAATGGGGCTCTGCACCCTGCACTCAGGAACTCCTGGCTATCATGGGGGGGTATGGAATTCTGAATATCAAAATTAGGTTGGTTGTATGCACAGCAAGCACTCTACCCACTATTGCATCAGCCATTAAACTTGACAACTTTTCTATAAAGAATATTCTGTTTGTTTCGGGGCCCACTTGGCAATGCTCAGGGCTTCCAATTGACTCTGTGTACAGGTATCACTGAAGGAGGTTCTCTGGAGACCTAATGTGCTGGAAAACTGTTTCTAAGGTAAGTATCCTGCCTGTTTTAGTGTCTTTACAACCTTACATAGATCTTGATTTTATTCAGAGAGTGATGTGTTCATTCTCAGGTAGTGGGTCATGATTAGCCTAAGCCTTTCATGAAATCCTGCTCTTTCTGTTCCTGATCCCCTGGTAACTAGAAGTAACCAGGTAATTTGAAGATGTCAGGTTGTTCCTAGAAAAGATTTTGATTCCGAGAAAAAAAAGGACAGAGCGACTTTGCACACCACTCTCCCTCTTATTAGTATTAGTTTGAAGTATGAAAGTCAGAGCAGCAGCAATCTGCTATCATAAAAGAAAGGCACAGAGAGCAGCAGAAGTATTGATTTTTGTGTTGTTGAATCACTGATCCAATGGCATTAACTGTTTTTATCCAAACTTCTTGTCATGTGAAAAAAGAAACCTATTTGTTTAAGAGGTATTGTTAATTGCAGCTAAATGCATTCCTGATTTGAGAATAGCTTAAAATATCTTGTACACACATTTGAATATTATTAAAAATGTAACTGCATAGCACATATAAGCCTGACTTTACACAAACAATTCCCGCCCTCCATCTCTAATATACATTTTTAAGAATACTAATGTGAAATAGAACTTTGGAGACTGTCTTTGACAAACAGGTCATACTTACTCAAAGTTATTCATGGTCTATCTATCTGAAATAGTCTTCTAACTGGGCATCCTACAATGCCATTTACCAACATGTAGTAGAACCTTATTTTTTGATTTACCACAAATAGGTAAGTAAATAATCTGTCCCTTTACTCTCTTATTTTACAGAAGAGCTTAGTCAACTTGAAGACTATAGAAATTCAAAACCTTGTTGTAGGTTTCCTATATAGAAATGAGACTTTGTTATGAAAAGGGAAAACCTAATTCTATGCCATGGAAAGCCCATTTTGTCACCTGAATTTAGTCTCATTGTTTTACAACATCTCATTGACTCTTAAAATTGGTTAACAATCACAGACATGATCAAAATATTGAGTTGAACAGTGAAACAAAATGCAAAATAATGTTCGAAGTCCTGGCATTGGGGTCTAAGGAAATGTTGAGATATTTAAAAATATGATTTGAGTCTCACAAGATATATCATCAGGTAGTGAAGAAGCATTCTAGAAACATCCAGATTATTGAGTTAAAAAGACAGACAGCTTAAATTAAGTGGGGGCAAATGAGTTTAGACATTGCTTTTGGTGTCTAAGAGAAGTTTATTTTTGCTTGTCAATTAGCTTCTCCAGAATGGCTCATTCCTTTCTCTCAATGTGTGTCTCTGTGTGTGTGCTGTTGATTGCTTTTCATCAACTCTGTTTTCTCCTCATTTATTTAGCTTAAAAGTGAGTCATGACATCTTAGACTCAGTCTGACCCATCTAGATTCTCTGCTGTGTTTCTTTATCCTTCCCATCCATGTGGGTGGGGACTAGCAGCAATGAGTGGAGGTTAGGCCATTGGAGGAGGAGCTGGCTTGTCCCTGGCACTTCACATCAGACCCCCTGGCCGGATGTCACAGCACTTCTGCGGGGCAGCTGGCAGCACTTCCAGAAAATTGAATGGCACTGTAGTTATCAGAGGAGTCACAGATCAGCACTGTGCCTGACGCATTTTGGCTGCCCAGACCCCCTCACGTAAATCTCTGCCTAAATTAGAATGAGGAGAGATATTCAGCTTCAGATTTCTGCCAGGTTTTCATTAATCCTCTAGACACCAGCAGGATCTGTCTCGCTTTCTCCTTTTCTTTGCCAGCAAAATGACACTGAACGAAGAAGGTACCTCGGAACACGCTGGTACATTCCTGACAAACTTCCATAAATATGCCCAGCTGTTTCCTCAATCTCAGCTCTGTGTAGCCTGCAAATCACTGATTAATTTGCACACAGCTGCTACAGATTCTAGGGAGACAAGCTCCTGAGAAACATTCAGTTTTGCTGGTTTTAAGCCTCTAATTTTCTTAAATAAAAAGTTTCTAAAGCTGTTCAAATTGTCTGAGGAAGCTGCAAAAGGCAGGACTCTCGGGTTTCTGCTTTGTTTGTCTGACAGCTTCAGGGCCCTGCTTACAAAAATTCCACTTATCTGAGAGTACACGTGCATCTGAGTCTTCTCTGAGGCACCAAGTCTCTGCGTAACCATTTTTTCCCCTCCAACTCTGTTGTGAAAAACACAAAAGGAAACGTGGACTCTTTACACCCTGAGCTTTAGAGTCAAACAAGCTAGAATGACAAGCGCTACTTCTTTTCTGAACTTGTCTATCTTTAAGAACTGAGTCTTTATCAAAGGTTTCTTGGAAATATTTAATGAGGTGCCCAATGTCAAGAATTTTAAGAGTTTCCACAGGTTTTCCCTTCACTGTCTATTTGAAAATAATTGTGGATCATCTTGCTTCCTTAGGTTGCTTGATTTTAAGATAGTCAATGGGGAAAAGGTCTGGATAAGTCCAATGGAATTGCACTGGGAAATGTAATGAAATCAAACTGAGAGGAAGATGTCAACTGCAGAGAGAAGTGAGAAGGAGCATAATAGTAGATGAACTAAATGTTTGGGAAAACAATTGGAAATTTGATAAGAGGGGTAGAAGTGGGACCACCTGCTGTGTATATATAGCAGAAGAGAAAGAGGCAGAGGAGGAAAAAGGAATTACAATGATTTTATGTTGTTAATTGGGGTTTTTCTATTCTTTTTGAACAGGAGTTTACTGGAGAGTTTGGAATTTGGAGAGGAAGAAACCTTGGTTATACTTCATCTGGAGGCAGGGTGAAATCCAAGCTCAGGAAAGAAACATTGGCGACTGGATCTGAGAAAAACGTTTTTAAAGAATTGATGGGATCCTTTGTTGCATCTACACAACTCTGCTAGGGAAACCAAATGGCCCACTATAAAAAAAGCACAGATCAAATGTCAAAACAACCAATATCCTAAGAAAAAAGTGGCAGCAATTTCATTCTTTTCAGTAATTTCTTTAAATGTCAATGAGCTGTACACTCCTATCAAAAGATAATGTGATTAGATGGATCAGAAAACAAAATGCAACTTCCCGTTGCTAACAAGAGACACTACTACCCAAGGCAAATAGGCTCAAATATCAAGGCTAGAATACAGTCATACAAGGAACCCAGGAGAGGTATGGGTAAGAGGCAAACTAGAAGTAACAGAGTGGTGGTGTGTTTTAGGTACTTTGTTGATGGTGAAATCACAGTAATTTTGTATACTGAAATTAACGTGTTACCTAAATTACAATTAAAAATTGGAAAAAATTAGAAAATAATTGCTTGTATTGTTAAACCAATGAACTGATTAGATTAAAAAAGATTTGATTGGATTCTGTTAGTGACTGGGTACTCGATAGTGTAGACAACAATGCACTGAAGTGAATGTATATGAACAGATATGGGTTCCTTATTTTGATTGATCTAACATAGGACAGTTTTCTCTCTCAGTGTACAGGTGACTTACTTCTTATTCTTGAATATTAAACTCATGTTCTTATACCTCTCTCCAATTAGCTCTATCATTTTTGAAATACCTTAGTCCACTATCTTCAAATCTGGCTGATTACTGCAATGTGTGGCCTTAAAGCCCATAACAGACAAGAAACAATCACTTTTTCTTCCAAAAATCAGCAATAAAGAAAAGACTATCAGGGTAGGAGAAAATAAATATTGGAGACAAGTATAGATAAACATTCAATTTTTTCTTATAACAGACACCACTATATTATTATACATGAATGGGGAAAATCACCCCAATATAGCATAAATAATTATAGAAATTTTCCACTGTTCTATTATATAATTGAGCAATGGCCCCCTGATAACAGCTAACAGATCAGGTACCCATTTAGAACTTTTATGTGTTAACTCTTTGTCTGATTGAAGATTTATCCAAATATGTAAACTTTTTTTTAAATTACAAATGTTTTAGTTGCTTGTGCATTTGTCATAATTTATAATCAATTTATCATAATTACTGAATGATATCACTTTTGTATTTTAATTATATTTAATTATATTATAATCACTGATTAATCACTTTATAATCACTGAAATTAGGATGATATTAAATCTCAGCTTTTTTTAGTAAGAAGTTTGTAAAAAAGGGGGGTAATAATAATTTGCTAACTATTTGATGTTCTAAGTTAAAATAAAGAATGTGTTGTAAATAGGAGTAATTAATATATCTATATTTTCCACAAGACATAAGACCTATATTTGGCAATACAAAGAGAAGAAGGAGAGAAACAATGTTTAGGAGCTAACCAAACAGTTGCTTTGGAAATTAGAGTGTAACTTGATTTGTGTTTGCTTTCTAAAAAAAAAAAAAAAAAAAAAAAAAAAAAAAAAAAAAAAAAAAAAAAAAAAAAAAAAAAAAAAAAAAAAAAAAAAAAACGAATCCAGAGAAGTTTTCCAAACAAATATATTCAAGGTGTAAGACTGGTTACTGACAAATAATCATTTATCCATTTTCATAGGAACAAAGACTCAGAGAGATCATGCTATTTGAAAGTAATCCAGTAAATCATGCTAGCTTATTCACTAGGAGAATTTATTTCTAAGAATTCTTATCACAAAAGCTTACATGGTCTGCATATGCAAGAATACCTTGTCTTATAACAAAGGAATTATTTGCTTTACAGAGGATTTTAACCAAGGATTCTTTAAAAGCCAAGGAGTGCACTTGAAATCCAATTTGATTTTTTGATATTTGACTTAAACACAGTTTTTCAAGAATCCTTCAATTGCACTAAAACTTAACAAATATGCAGGTAAAGCCAGGCTAATTCAGCTACAGCTGAATTGAATTGGAATTTTAAGTAACCATAATGTCTAAAAGGTGTTTATTTTTATCCCAAATTAATTTGCACTTTATTTTCTCACAAATTGGACATTTTTTTTACCTTTCTGTAACTTTCCACTACAGATATAAATTCTTAATATGACTCAGCTTTATCTTCTATTTCCTTATCTTCCTAAGAAGATGCAGTTGTTCAAAACCAATTTACTTGGTTAATTCTTTCCTCTGTCATCTTTGTAATTATTTCCAATAGGCCTTGGCCAAACAATTCTTTCTCTATCATGTGGTTTCATCTCTGCTGAAAGCTTCTGTCCTTAAAGTCTGTTGTTATGGCAACAGCTGGGCTGTTACCAGCTTGATTTTATGGTTTTACTGTAAGAAAAGGTAAATGAACAGGAGTAGAGGTGAGCATGTGGCTATTTTCATAGAACTACTTTTAATTATTTCATTTGATCACTTTCATAGTAATTCCTTTGCATAATTCTTTTCTTTCAAGGACATTAAGTTCTACTAAATACATCATCTTATGCACATTTATAATTTAATTAATATTTATTGAGAAGACACCATGAGATGTGTTTGAGCATAAGCCCAATGAACCATTGATTTGGGCGAGCCTTCCATAAATATGTATCGAGCAGCTATTCTGTGTCAGGGAAGGTTTCAGGAATTAGATACAGTGGTGAGCATTTTATATGGCATGACTCTTGGAACTAACTGGCAGCAAACAAGTCAGCACAGACTTGAAATGCATTCAGATGATCATATGTGACACCCCCAAAAAGGTCAAACCAGGAACTAGAGAGGATCATGAATGGGCACACAAGCAAAGTCTGAAGACTTAGCATCAGAGCTGATGCCTAAACATTGTGAAGGAACAGAGCATATGAATATTGTAGGGAGAGGTTTACAGGCCAAACAGCAACAACAAACCCAATAAGCATCAGAAAATTAAAATATAAAGCTGCTTAAAAATGAAAAAAAAATTAGCCAAGTAGATTAGAGAATTAAGAGCAAGAAAGATGGAAGCTCTCGAGGGTAGACAGAGACTCAGTAAATGCTGCTTAATAACCAGTCTAATATAGTTATCACAAAGGACTTTGAGATTCAGAGAGGTCAGTTTTTAATTTCATACTCTGCTGATGTGCACTTGAAATGATCAGTGTCTTACAACTGTGTGACAACTGCAGTTTGATGAGACAACAAAGCATGTGTGAGAAAATGCCACACATATAATACACCAGCCTGTTGTTCAGATCACCCCATTTGCATACAAAGATTTGACTCATTAATGAAGAACTTTGGTGGATACAGCTGCATGGAAGTTAGTGAGACTCAGCAAATATAGTTAATTGTGTTCCATAAATGACTTAGAAATTTGGGAGTATTATTGGCCCAGAGTAGTGTTATATTTCCCATGAACCATAACTTTCACTGAAAGCAGAAAGAAGATAGGGGCAGTGTAAAAAAGCCCTAAGGATCAAGAAACCATCCAACTTTGCTTTATTCCATCTCAGTGTTAAACAATTGCTCATGATGACAAAAATCTCAAAGGTTAAAAGAAAGTGATAGAATAATCCACACAGGGTGGCTCATTTTCTTTCAGTCCTAAGTCATTAGTGAGACAGTGATATGAAAACTTTGAGAATATGAAAGTATCTATAAATAAAATAAACACAACTTAGTGTAGTGTGCTGTTCAGGATTTCTACTATTCCCCCAAAAAACAAAGTACATGTTCATATACGAGTTACCATTTGAGGTAGGACATTTTTTGTTCTACCTATATTTCACATATAATTAAAATATATTTGCAGTTAACACTGATATTGTAAATAAAAGTTAAGCCCTAATATTCATGCTAGTAACTTAAACTTTTATTTCCCTTGGAATAATGTTAAATAACAAATAAATAACATTATGGAAGTTTAAGATGCTGTAAAAGAAACCCAACTATGAACATGTTTGCTACCATAAAGATATTATTAAAAATAAAAATAAATATGTGAAATAAAAATCCTTATATTTTAATACATTGTTCAGATCCTTATATTTTAATAAATATGTGAAATAAAAATCCTTATATTTTAATACACTTTTTTCATTCAATACACTATTTTTTTCATTTGTTTTTTTTTTTAACAAGAAACATCTTAGTGCATTGGGAAAACTCGAATAGGAGACCATAGACTCAGTGGCTAGTAAACATTAATTTTCCTTTACAGTTCTGAAAGTTTTAAAATGCAAGATTAAAGCATCCACAGCTTTGGTGATTGGTTTGTGAATGGCTGTCTTCTTGTTTTGCCCACACATGATGAAAGGTCAATTAAATGCCATGGGGACCTTTTATAAGTAAACTAAACCTATTTAAGAGGATCTCACCCTTTTTGTTATCTGATTATATATCAAAGTCCCCAATACCTTTTAATAGTATTACCTTGAGGTTAGGAAGCCAATAAATGAACTTAAGGGGAACAATAATAAGTCTTACCAAAGCTCAAATATTGACATTCGGTCTAACCTTTTAATTTTTTACTGGACTACATATATTGTATGACCAGTCCTGAAAGCACCCTAATTCACACAAGATTGATTCTATTATATATAAGAACATCAGATAATTATTTGGGATTTTAAGTTTTGATTTCTCATTTTTGCAATGCAGATATGAATACTCTGGAATGAGATTGTAATGAAGATGAGCTTTGCGAGATATACATGTCTCCCCAGGCAGAATCCTTTTAATTTGACAGGCATTCTGTAAGTAGCAAGTGTGGGGCTCTTAAGGTACCTCAATAAAGCATGAGGTTCTGTGTCTCTATGATTTATCTCAAGATGCCAGAAAAGGAGATGTCTTCCAAGTGAAATAATATTTATATCAGCATATAAATTTCATGTTTTAAGCAAACTTAAAAGACCAGTCAATAATACATTTAATACTTTGCATAGAAATACATTTGGAAAATTATCTACTTTTCTTTGTGGGCAAAAAGGAGGAATAGGCCAAGTGAGACAGCTGATTGAATTGTGTCAGCTCTGTAATTTTATTTAAATTTAAAATTAAATTAAATTAAAATTTAAAATTTCATTAATTTGAAGGAGTCTGTGTAATGGGTGGTCCTCAAACTACGGCCCGCGGGCCACATATTATATTTGTTTCCATTTTGTTTCTTCACATCAAAATAAGATGTATGCAGTGTGCATAGGAATGTGTTCATAATTTTTGTTTTTACTATAGTCTGGCCCTCCAATGGTCTGAGGGACATTGAACTGGGCCTCTGTTTAAAAAGTTTCAGAACCTCTGGTAGACAGACTAGACAGTGGATATCATAACAGTTCAAAGAGCTTCACTGTTGACTCTTTCTAGTTTATTATTTAATTTGGTGACTTAAAGTGTCTTCAGAGAAGAGACCTCAGACACGATTACCAAATATGCAATCATTATAACAGTAGAAATAGGAGCAAGAACTTTTAGCATCAGATGCATATTTTCAATTATTTTGTTATATTGCAGACATAAGCTCATAAGCCCAATTTAACAAGATGAAATTTGATAAAGCTAAAGTACATACAAAATAAATTTACAGGAGGGGTATCACCTAAATGCTGCAGAGTAATCCTGTAACTCTGGGTTAAAGGCCAGAATTAGTTGTGAGTTATTCATTAAAAAAGCTTTGATTTCTTTGTTTCACTTTACCACTATTACATGCCAGTCAACAAACTGATTTCTGTGAGAAATATGGAGATGCTAGAGAAATAATACTGTGGCAAACAGCCAGATACTGCAGAACCTAGCCATGTAAAATGATAAATCTGATATGATCTTATCAACTGAACATGAACTTCATTATTTTGTTAGACTCTGGAGATCATCAGCTTACTAAGTCTTTCTATTCACTTGGGAGATTTAACTATAATCTAGGGAAGAATATCGCTAAGTGCATTCAGAGGAAAATACCAGGGATAACAATTTGAAATTATATGAGGAATGAATGAAATGATTGAGGATATCTGAATAGGGTAGTATTGTAGTTAGTAATACTATCTTAAACTAAACAAAAATAAAATATGACAGCTTACTGTTAGCCTGAAATTAAAAACAAATTCATCCACAACATACAAACTTGAAAATTGGTAAGTTTCTGTCTTTAAAAATATGACAAGTTTGTGTGGAAAATAAAATTAGGCTTTCTCTGTATTGAACTTTATTTAGAATAAAGACAAATAAGTAGATATAAAAGAAAGTGGGATTTTTATTCTGAGGCTTTCAGCAGAAAAATATTCCTGCTGAGAATTGACCTTCCCTTCATTCAAACTGAACATTTTTGGTCTCAATGACTTTTATTCAGAGTTTATATAGAGATAAAGATTGAGTCATACAATTTCTATAGTTCTTTCCTATGTTCAGAATTTTGCAATATTGATTCAATTTGAGACAAACAGTCATTTTTCCCAATTTATGGGATAACAAATTTTTAGGCCCTTTAGAAGGAATGAAAGCAAGCAACTATTTTTAACTTTGCCAAAAAATTTTTCATACATGACTGCCTTAAATATTTAGCTGAAAAAGGAATACTAAAGACATTCAATGTGAGTTGAATTTTGAATGTTATGAGTACTAAAGTTATAGAAATGAATGAAGGAACTAAATAATATAGAAATATTAACATATAATACTCTGATACATTGTTAACAAATATTAACCTCTACCAGAGAGGGTTGAATATCTTAAAATTTTCTCTTAGTGGGTTGTAGCTATGAGTACTGTCATGGATGGGATGAATAAGGAATCCCTATCATTGTTGGTGGTAGTGTCTGATTTAGGCTATGTGGAAGATATCATGGAAAGCACTCAGAAAACTTAGCATACAGGCTAGAGTATTAGGACAGTAGGTAGAGCACTTGCCTTACACATAGCAATCTGTATACAACTCTTAGCATCCAATCTGTTCCTCTGAGCTGCAACAGGAGTTCAGACCTAGTAGTAAGCATTGAACATGGTGGGTTTGGTAGCCCTCGCCTCCCCCCAAAAACTCCAAACAGACAAAAACAAACTGAAAGATAAGAATAGAGCTTTTATATGACTTAGTGTTTCTACTTCTTAGCATCTACTTCCAAAACAAAATTTAGTTTAAATAGATATATGTATATCTGTGCTCATTGTAGCACTTGTTACAGAGCCAGAATGTGTACACAGTCTGCGTGTCCAATTACAGATATGTGGATAGGAAATTGTATTTGTACAGAATTTTACTTAGCTCTAAGATGAAATCTTACAGTCTGCAATTTGTATAGAACTGGAGAGTATCATGTTAAGTAAAATAAATTAGAGGAATAAAGACACTTGCTGAATGAATTAAGCATCTATAGTACACAGAGAGATAAAACAAAGAATAAAATTGAATAATAATTCACCCTTGGCCTTTTATGGCAAAATTTGTATTGTAAGCAGTAGAGGGAATGTTGGGAGAATGAAGAAGTGACAATGGTGGAGAGTTTTGGACACTATGGTGGTGGCAGGTGTAGTAACCTTATACACCAAAACCATAAACACCATAAATACCTAAATTGTAGTGGAAACATTTTTAAAAGCAACAACAAATAAAGTTTTAGGTAAATTTTAAACTTTATAAAGTTTATAGAAACTTTATAATATGTGTTTTTATACAGAATGTTGAAGAGTTACAAGAGAGGTGTAAATTGTGAACATAACTTTCGGAACTTTCACAGAGCACATGGAACTGCTGAGTGTTTATCACACACCAACTTCTGTCTGAATGTTTCTTACTCTTGAAACGCTTATACCTTGAACTCATTATTGATAAGCACGTGAACTTGGAAACCTGGCCATGACTAAATAGATTGTGGACAAATGTAAGAGGGTCAAGATGGTCTAAGTCAGGAGTGTCTCAAACAGCAGCTTCTGTGATTCTATCTGCTTCATGTCAATTTGTTTTTCCTCTTTCACAAGTGTGACTATGATACATGAAAGGGAGTCAGCACACTTAATGTGTCATAGAAGCCGAGACATGCTCCGAGGAATGGTAGCAAAGAGATTTCATGAGGTAGCTGAAGCAGTGGTGTAAAGAGAACAAGACAGAGACAAACCAGTAAAAATGCAAAAGCAGTTGATGTGGAGACAATCTTCATGGCACATCCATCACCCAACTAGCAAATGCTAAGATGAAAAGGAAAAGAAATAACATATTTGGGGATGCTCCTCAGTGTGAACTTCTCTGCCCAAAACAAGAATTCTTAGGTGGTTGAGAGAAGCTTATAATCCTAGAGGTCTTGCCAATTAAAGGTTCAAACTTTTAATTGAGGTTCATAATATTCTGAATTGCCACAGCTTTTAAAAGGTGGGGAGCAGGAATAGGATGTGGGGATGGGAAGAGCAGCATTATTGAAGTACTACACTTGGGAAAAATGTAATTAAGTGGATCTGAGTCACACAAGGACAGAGAAAGACTAATTTCTAAGGATCTTCTGATGGCTTAAAAATATGACTGGCCTTTATGTGGCACTTCCATCCAGAGGGATGCCAGCATCAGTGTCAATCTCCCCCACATTCCCTTCATTCCTCAAGGCTTTCTCCACAGTCACATTGAACTCCTTGTTTTTGCATTCACCTCCACTATGACAGGGAGCAAGGCTTGTTCTGATGGTTTAATATGTTCTGCTGACAAAAGTGTAAATTGTGAGGGTGATTTGGGGACTGTGGACAGCTGACCATGGGATGAGGGTAGAGGACTTCTAAACATTTTCCATAAATAACTGAACTTTTTTTCAGCTGGTAATGATTTTCTGTCTCCCTCTCTCTGCAAAGCCTGAACTTGAAGCAAGAAGAAAATTGTTCTGATTTCTTCCACAGGTCCTCTGGAAAAAAAAAGTGAGGTAAATACTTAATGTGGGATGAATGGTAGGAGGTAGAAAGCATTGCTGTTTTATTTTGAGGGCGTGACAATGAGTTTTAAGTAAATTTGACTCCTAGGCTTTAAATTAGGGATTCAGTTTTGTGAGAACTGTTTACTAACAGCTCAAATTTCTCTTTGCCCTTCTGCAAGGTAAAGAAAGTTATTTCATAGAAAAGGTTGGCTGAGGTTCAAAAAAAAAAAAAGCATGGGCAAGAATCTCCAAGAATATTCACCATATAAAGAAAAATTTCTTTTATTAAAATTATATTAACTAGCTAACAAGTTTGCTATGTTCACAAAAAAAATTATCCAAGTTTTCTTTTTTTTTCTTTCTTTTTTTCTTTTTTGGTCACACCCGGCAGTGCTCAGGGGTTCCTCCTGGATCTACTCTCAGAAATCGCTCCTGGCAGGCTCACGGGACAATATGGGATGCCCGGGATTCGAACCACTGTCCTTTCGTATGAAAGGCAAATGGCTTACCTCCATGCTATCTCTCCGGCCCAATCCAAATTTTCTTGTTGACTTATACTTCATGCCTGGAGAGAATCTTCCTGGAGGAAATCGTGAATCTAATTTCTCTCAGTCAACTGGACTGAGGGTTTCTGATAAGCACAGTAATATTCAGAAGGGTGAAGAGTTGAGGTAGAGAATGAAAGCTGAGTCTCTTTTTGGGAGTAACTTAGTGTGTATATGCTAAAGAGATACAATGGATTACCAAATACCCAAGCATCTGTACCAACTTACTCATAGGAAACTGGACTCCCAAACCTTAGACTTCAATCATTTTTTGCGTCTGTTGGACACTCTATCACAATTGAAGTCATTCTTTATTCCAGAAAAAGCCCAGAAAAGAATGATAGAGAATACTGGTCATAGAAGATAAATTATTTCCTGTTATTTCAAACCTGAATAAATTCTTTGGGGTTTCAGATCAATGAGCATTCGTTGGAATTTATTATGAGGCCAATATTATTGACTAAGAAAGTTTTATCTTGTTTGAGAACAGGAAAAGGATTTGGTTACCTAAATTCCTGTCCCAACTCCTCTCCCTTTGATACTGTGTGATCTTGGTTAGGGAAAGCCCACCTGGTCTTTGAGACTTTGGATTACAGAAGGTCAATAATATAGGACTGTCAATGATCAATGTCCAGGCCTATAGTTGGAAGACAGCATCTTTGTCTCTCTTGCTTCCAGCCATGGAAAAACTATGCTAACCCGATTGGTGAGTTCAGTAGATTCTTTGATTCCTAGAGTAGATCCTCCATCTAAGAGGGTAACTTTGTCACTCCAACCAGGAGAAATGTGATTATTGACACCTCACAAACATATTCCTCCCAGAAAATTGTCTGACTTAAGGGACTTGACATGCCCAAAGCCATGTACCTTCCCCAGAGACATTTGATAATAACATACAAAGATCCAGATTTCTTGCTCTGATATAGGACAGCTTTTAACAACCATCTCAGCTCTATAGACTTTGCTCCACCTGTAGTGCCTTTTTATATCTTTGGTTGCTTCCACCTGTCTGTCCTTTCAGAGCCCTCCTCCCATATTCACAAGGGTTGTCCCTAAAATATTCTTTAATAAACTTTCTACAACTGAATACCTGTTCAGACTCTAGTTTTTATTGAAAGAAATGATCTGAGATAGTGATTTCACTTTAGATATTGCTTATGACATATTGTTATAGATCCAGATGATTGTCTTGAGGTATGTCATTTAATTTGTACTTACAAATAACACTAAAGGAGGGTTTGACTTATGTTTATCATAAGGATTATGGTTAGTAAAGGCTTAGATATAGTCTCATATACTTTCTGAAACCAGCGTGGTGCATAAAGACAGATTTTGTTTAGATCTGAGAACCTCCTAAAACTAAAAGATTCCACTTGTCACTTGTGTGTCAGGAGTTCCGGTTGAGGATGGATGCTTATTTAGTGACTCTTCTGACATATTTAAAAATATTTTCTTCAACTTCCTGAGTAATTAGTCTTATACTCATCTCTGAACACTTGAAGGTTCTAATGCCAGTCTGCTTTATTTTGTTCAAAAGAAAAGTGGCAAACTTAATTTTTTTATTTTCTCTCTTCAGTAAAATTATATATATATCATTTTATTTAAAACATATTTATTTATTTAACTCCAGATTATGTATGTAACATGGTTGCATAGATTACACATTTATGGTTTTGACATAACTGTAGTTACTGCATTTTCACCATCATTAAAGTGCCCCAGCTCACCCACCACAGTCTTTTATGTCAATCATATTCTACCAATTCACTTTCCGTATGTCCTCCCCTACTACTTGATAATCTCAGTTCTTCAGTCAAAGATCAAGAATTTGTCATCATTCAATATTGTCTATTGCCTTTCCATGTTGCTCTAGATACCACCAATGAGTGAAATAATTTCTTTACTGAAGCAGCATTGCAATTGCCAATAAGACAGTTAAAAGTGAAAGTTTGAGAACTGTAAAGAGAGGTCTTAATAAAGTACATCAGCTATGTCTGTTTTAGAAGAAGCAGGAATCTGGGTGGATCAATTTTTTCAACAGGTTGTTAAAAATATTCCAAAATATTCTAAAGGCCAAAATCTGTGTATTTCCTTATTATATTAGTGTGTTAGTATTTACCATTTAGGCTTTTGTTACTCATCACTAGAAAGAATCAAGACACATCCTGCAAGGAGTAAATTATAGATGATGCATTTTTATCACCCTTTATCTTTAAATACAGTTAAAAGCAACCCATCCTTTTATGTATTTATGTGTTCTTGGAACACCTTTTATCATTTCCTTTCCCTATAGTAAATGACTATTCTATTTGCACTGATTTTTTTTATTTCCTTTAATGCTACAGAATATTTGGAAGAGATCAAAGAGAGACATTGCCATCAACCACTGCTGTGTTTTTCGTATTTAAATTGGAACAAGGAGATTATAGTATGCGATACTATTATAGAGAATATAATACTACTATTTAGAGATTGCAGGTTAGTAGACCATTGCATACATGAATCAAGAGAGGGAACAAAGAAAGTAAAATACACAGGTAAAAAGTGCAGTCATCTAGGTTAATACAAATGGAGAGTTAAATAAATGGACCAGACATTTCTTTGAAGGGGGATGAGGGCATGTCACATCGTGCTGTGCTGCATGCGAAGCAAGTATCTTCATTTCTGCATTATTTCTCCAGTCCTGGCTGGAATGACATCCCCCCCACCCCAAAATGACATTATTAATTATATAACTCTATTATCTTAAAGATGAGGGTGAGGAAAACATCCTAATCACCTTTCCTCAAAATAAACAAACGAACAAACAAAAACCCATTTAATTAATAATAACAAGGAAGGCAGAAGTCCTACATCTCATTTTTGGATTGTAATCAGTGTTAAATAGTAGCTAATGTGCACCCAGCCTTGCATAGGGTAAGCGCCCCAAGAGGAGTTGCGGCCACCAGGGGGCAGTAGAGAGCTTCTTGTGGATTGACTCCGGATGTTCCCTGAGGGTCTTTAATATTCCCAGGTCACTGCATACATCTAAGACTTTCATCATTCGAGAGAGATAGGAGTTTTAAGTGTGCAGAAAAGCTGGATTAGCATTCAAGGAGTTTCAGTGAGACAGCCTCTCTGTCCTATCAGCAATAGAGCTAATTAATTGAGCTGTTGTGAGAACTCAGGACACAACTCTGCCCTTCAGCAGTTGCTAGATTAATATTGCCTTTGCAAAACTAGGAACTCCTACTCTGTTATTTTGAGACCTGGATTTCTTTAGATATTTGACCTGCATGAAGTTGACTGCAGATCACAATCCTGTTTTCTGAGCTTCGATGCAAGTTCTCTAAAAGGCAGATAGTTCTTCCTCCATGATATTTCACAGATGAAGAGACCTAGTTCATTCAAGAATATACAGCCCACTGAATTGAGGTGAAAAAAAATTTAAGGCCTGACTAAGTACTTTCTGGAACATGCTAGTCCCTCCTGAAAATAGGAGAGTCTGGTTTGAAATAGCAAATTTAGAAAACACAGTTTCATTAATTTAAAAATTCAACATTCAGTTGCATTGGGAAAGAACAGAGAATAAGATATTTGGGTCGAACTAGTCTCAAAGCATTGGTTCTCAGAAATATAAAAAATATAGTAAAGGTGACATTGCTTGAATATTCAATAAAATATGACCTTATTGAACCCCCTTTTGGGTGACTAGTCAATACTGGACATGACTCTGCTATATTCTGCAAGAGATTAAGATCAAATAGAAGTCAACATCAGTGAAGATGGAATAAATCCAAGAGAGTTTTCTGTGCTTATTTCTTCTTGATAGATTTTTCTGCACAGAAAGGTATCTGGAAGTCATCACTCATCCAAGTCTTCCAAATAATGAGTCATAGGGTTAAGACTAAAGTCACCACACTAGAACCATCTTTCTTTTATCCATACCCTGAGGTATGTCATAAATATTACCAACTATTGACTTTTCACTACCTGTTTTCTCGTTTTCTCTGTTTAATGATGCATCCAAGTCAGCTTAATGGACAAAGTTACTCACTAATCACTAGGATAGACAAATAAACAAAAATGATCTACTCTAAAAGCATACTGTGGGGGAAATAACTTGGGGTTTTGGTTGAAGTAAGCTAAATATAAGTTAACGATGGGATGTGGCAGGCAGAAAAGAAAAATGCAATCTGATATTATTTATGCATATTGTCTAGAAGGAGGGAAGTATTAGACCCAGGCCCTCAATATTTTTAGAGCCACTGATTCCTTTGAAAATACGTCAGCTATCAAAATCTTCCCAGAAGTCATGTCCATATAAAACATAAACTAGACTATTATGAAATAAATGTTCTTACCTAAACACCATACACCAGGGGTGGCGAACAGGATTTTACCCTCACTCAAAATGGCAAAATGCAATATGTATTTAATATATTATTGCTAAAATTATATGCTTTTGTGTGAGTGTTTGTCTATTTTGGCAGGTCACTGCGTGGTGTGGCTCTCTGACTCTCACAGTTTAAAATTTTGGCTCTTTGTGTCAAACGTGTTCGCCACCCTTGCCATAGACTGTCAATTTAGCTCAATTTAATTTCACATTCGTGACTTCCTGTGTACATGTACTATATAATGATGTCCAAAAAAAATCACTCCCCTAATTTCTCAACTGACCTGAGTGTAAATTCAGGCAAGTAAATTCTTGCAACACAGTGACCTTAAATCATGAACTGCCTGACCTAACAAGGTAGGACAACCACTGAGACTTGAGGAATCCTATTAGGATTTGCTTTGCAAATCAGGTTTTCTTTATATTCTAGGTCAGAAGCAGTGATGAGGATAAAGTCCACTAGCTACAGAACTATGGTGTAACTTGTAGACCAAAAAGACCAGGCAGGTTGCACTGGAATATTTTGGAGGAAATGTCTAGTAAATGTTATTTATTTTAAAACATATAATTAAATGCAACATAAAGTAAATGGATAGATAAATAGAAAGTATAATACAACTTTAATGGTCAAATATAACTGCTCCTTATGTAAACTTTTTTTGGTTTTAATATTTTCATATTAAATTTGGATTAAAAAGTAATTTGGAATTCATTCCATCACTCAAGCAGGCCAATCTCAATGGGAGTTATTAACTGAACTATTCTATCTCTGTGGTTATTTCCAGGAAATAAAACTTAACCAAAATAATCAATGTAGATTGTGTTCATCATTAATCTTTTGGGGAGGGGACTATTTCACTCCATTTCCTCAGTCTAGTGTGACCATCACTCACTAGAAATTCAAGTGCTTTTGAATGGTAGTTTTTCCTCATTAGACTAAAGATAGTTGTGATATTGATGGTGAAAAATAATGTATGTGGAGATTATTTGCTCTGCTAATCTCCTGAGGGGTAAGAGGTAACAATAACAACAGCAAGAGCAAACTTTCAGGGATGTAAATGGTAACATTTTGTCTCTGTTCCTATTTGTTTCTAAATAGCATAAATATCTCTCATTTTAACTAGGGTAAGTAAAACCACACACACTCCATGCATGCAGTTGTGTCCTTTCAAGTATCAAGAATATATCATTTTTAAGTAGACTTTGGACTCTTTTACACTTCTTTTTATTTCTATACAGAGGTATGTGATAGTCTATGCTCTGCTCCTGAGAATACAATATCCTTTTAATTGTAAATAATTATAGAATAGAATATTTTTATTAACTTGATATTATATAAGTCATGAGACATTTTTGCCTTATGATGTAATTTACAATTTTAAATATTTCTTTTGCCTTTTTGATTTTTGGAAATAATTTTGTGCTTATGGGGTAGTCACAGAAATGGGTTGAAGAGCTCTCCAAGGCCCTTCATCGGCTTTTGCTAATGTTGACAAGTTGCATAACAATCTTTGGCATCAGTAAATTAAAATTGCTATCAACTAATACGGGGTGGCGAACAAGTTTGACACAACGAGCTAAAATTTTTAACTGTGAGAGTCAGAGAGCCACACCACGCAGTGACCTGCCAAAACAGACAAACACTCACACAAAAGCATATAATTTTAACAATAATATATTAAACACAAGTTGCATTTTGCCCGGTGCAGTTGTTTCCCAGGGATGGGAGACAGGAGGACGCAGCCTGGGGGTGGAACTCCGGTCTTGGAGATCTCTCCTCAGTGGTCCCTCCTCAGAAGCAGCAGAACAAAATCCAAACTTGGTAAAGAGCCACAGTATACAAAAAAAGAGGCAAAGAGCCACAGAATAAAAAAGAATGATAAGAGGCAAAGAGCCGCATTCATTTTGGCTGAGAGCTGCGTGTTCGGCACCCCTGAACTAATGTATGAACTTAATTTGTACTAATCAGCTTCTCTACCAATGCTCTTTTCTGGTCCAGGATTTCACATTGCATTTGTTTGTCTGTTTTATTACTTTTGGTATTTTTGTTGCTTGTTGTTTTTTTTTTCCCCTCAGTGTCTCTTCACCTTTTACGACCTTGATACCTTTTCAAAAAACCAACAAGTCTTTTCAAGTACTGTTTTTGCTAGCCTTTTCCTTTCTCACCCACTACATTACTTAATAGTTTATTTAAATAATTCTATCTTGATTTGAAATTTGAAATGTTACTTTATGACTGTCAGTTAAAGTAGTAAATAGAGGCTTCCTCATCACCTTTTTTCATAATTCTCCAATAATTTTTAGAGAGAAACTTCAGAACAATGACATCTTCTATTTCTTCTCTGACTCTTCTTTACTATATTTTACAGGATTTGCTTTTCAGTATTTTTTCCTCCAAGTAATTTGGAATGCAGTATTTTTGCTTTTCATTTAATGTTTTGACAATTTTAAAACCTAAGCCATAATTTAGTTTCTGAAGTTCCTGGCAAATACTCTTTTTTTTTTTACAACAAATGAAGAAATTAATTGACTGAAAAGGATTTATAATATATATAACTATTTTTGTTTTCTCTTTTTTATTGGTGGCTTCAAGTATTTCTTATAGCTCTTTATAATTAAAATAATAAATATATATAATGAATTGTAAAAAACTATATCAGTACAATAAATATTTTGATAAAAACTAAGTTATATAATAAAAGAAAACAATACTATAACTAGAATACAGTCAAAATAATCAGACTAAAATGTCACATAAGATAATTCAAAGATCTTTCTGATCTTTGGATATAGATATTTGACCTAGTGATTTATTTATTTTGATTTTTGTCTGGATAGTCAACTTAATATAGATGTAGTTTTAAAGGTGGCTATTTGTCACTTTGCTCCCCAAATGTCTTTATATCTGATAAAATATTTTGTGGTTACAAAGAATGAAAACTAAATTGGTGAGCTTATTTCAATTACATCACATTTATTTGACCAGAAGTTAGCAGACTAGCATCATTATTTTCTGACATAGATATATGTTCAAATAAATGTGGAGTATTTGAAATTCAGAAACTTATTCAAATATTAAAGTATAAATCTCAACTCTTTAAACAGTCCAGGGCATGATGATCCTTGTAAATCTGTATTCAGAAGTTATTTCAGTTCTAGAACATTCTTACATTTTATCTTCAAATAGTGTGTCTACATTGGCTATTTTGTTTTCTGTTTCTTCAGGGCCAAATAACTACATATTGGGTCCCTACTGTGGGTCCCCCAGGCAGATCATCTTCTTCTGATTGCTTTAAATTTTTCCATTTTGTTTTTATTGTGCATGATTTCTAAAGTCTCTACTATTTTTACCCCTGCAGCGATCATTCAGTCTTTTGCCAAGGCTATTCTTTTTTTTTAATTTCTTCTCCCTTTCTACTGAAACTGTTTTGTTATTTATCTTTTCTCTGACTTTTAAAAGTTTATTTCTATAATTTCATTGAGACTTTTATGCATTTTTGATAAATATAATGCTTCTTATCCTGAAAGCATAGTCCTCCCTGGATTACTATACTTATTATTACTCATTGATATGCTTTCTTTCTTTTCTTTTCTTTTTGTCCTTGTAAACTTTTTCTGCATATATAACTTGTCCTTCATTTGAATGATTTTAGTTATTATCTTTTGACATTTCTCTCAAAGCTTTACTCTGATCCCAAGCTGTACAGAGACTGATTTTGTTTTATTTAAATTACCTTTACAAGAGTGAGAAAACATATTTAATAATGATCAAATATGACTGGACAAATAATCTCACTACATCCTTACCGGTTTTGTTAGTTTATTTCTTAAAGCTTTCTGAAGGTTAACTAAACCAATATCTTTCCTCCAATTTTTTATATTTTTTATTTTACTTTTTTCCTTTGATTCTTAAAATGAGACAGAGAGAGAAATAGGGATAAAGAGAAAGAGAAAGGAAGAGTAAGAGCAAGGAGTAAGGAGAGGGTAATAAAGAGAGATAATCAGGAATCTAGATAGATTATTTGTTAGGTCAAAATATTATATTATACTTTTTAATATTTTCTCCCATCCTCATTTTTGTTTTTTTCTATGTAATTTTTTATCCTAACTCTAGACCAAACCCATGCCCTAGTGAAAGTGAAGTTAGTATTAGTTCATAGGTTAACTCTGTCTGCCAGGCATGTTACTAAGTAAGCACTTTCCCATGAAAGGCTTCATTGTATTAGCAATTGTATTAGCAATACTTTTGTTGGGCATACCATCAGTGTTTGGGGGATATCCCTGTCTCTGGACTCAGGTGTTGTTCCTAGCAGTGCCCAGGGAACCATGCAATGCCAGTGATTAAATCTGAACCTCCCACCAATAAAACTTATAATCTTTGATCTCTATTCACAACTCTCTGAAGAGATGATACCTTTATCATCTTCTTTAAATAATAGTTATATTTATCATAAGGCTACATGCCAGTTAGAGGAGAACCCTGGGACTAATGTGATACATAGTCAATGAGTGTGGGTCCCTCTTCAAGCAAAGGAGGACTGTTGCTAGAATGACTGGTGCTCCAAGACTCCTTATTTCTTTTCATTTTGTCAAACAGTCCTCATGCACCAACCTACTTTCTAACATGCCCCTTCAGTTATGTGTCTGGGAGAAGTAGTTGCCAAGTATCATGACCAAAATGGAAGTTCAATTCTCATAAACCTTTAGTGGCATTTGTCCTTGTTTTAATGAGAAAACCAGATATAAATTACCTTGATAAGGAAGGTAAATACAGTCTCATCATTTCTTTGAATTTAAAGTAGCATTGCAAATCCAAATCCAAATGTTGGTATTCTAGCATGAGGCATGGTAGCTGGCTGGAAAGCATGATATTTTCTGCCAGTGGCTGAAACAACTGACTTTCAACCTGCAGCAGTATAACATCATGGATACTGATTTTCAGGAAGTATTGAAACTGACTCTTCTAAAGAAAACAGGGGACTCAAGATAGAATGATTCTGTGATCTCAATTGATTCATCTTGGTGACCACTTTGGTATGAAAGGGTCCTCTGGAGAGGGGGTGTTGCTTTCAATTTACTTTTGTAAGTTCAGCATCCTTGACCTAGAATATTTAGGACATGCTTTTATGCTGTCATGATTCCATTATCAACTTATACCAATGTTCCTATTTTGATAAAGCTAGTGTTTTTTTTCTATTTGACTACTTATGCCAATTTTATTTACTCAATGTAGATAGTTTTAATACAAATTTATTAGCTATTTTATTAACTTACTGATGCAAAAATTTTAATGACTATTTGATATCTGTAGTAGAGGGATGCTATTTTGCTCTTCTTTGACATTATGAACTCTTGTTATTGACTTAAATTATCATCAACAACAGAAAGGAAATTCTGATAAGGTTCTTAGGGGCAAAAGTATTGCTTTTAAGATACTAATATTTTCTTTGACCTTACTGTTATATTTCAATATGACCTATAAAGGTTGGAACCTTTAAGGTATTAGTTTGTCTCAGGATGTTTCAATGAAATGGGTTGGAAGGCAACTCATACCTACAAAATAAAGTCTTTAATATATGAAAAGCATTGTAAACTAGGAAGTCATTTTACTTAACTGCAATAAAAATAATAAGGAGGAAAACATGTGAGAGAAGGACCAGGATGGGGAAGTGCATGGAAGAAACATTAGTTTTTATATGGAACTTTCTTTAAACATCTTACCCCCTATACTATCTCTCAGACCCCCAAATTCAGTTTCACATAAAGCTGAGAAAGGAAAGTTCTGTCCAGGCCAGCACCTAGCAGTGATGATAATAAGTCAAGGCAGATAATAACAGAAATAATTGCTCATCCTTTTATAGCTCTTCTCAGGTGCCACATTTAATTCTCACAGTGAACGCATGTGTTTGGAGAAGTCAACCTCCTTCCCCTGCTGCCAGTGTGGTTGAAGGTCCTCGGTGCAGTGGGCTTGACGGTAGAATGCCACTCAGACCTGGGAACCCAAAGGCCTCTCATACTCCATGAAAATGATGGATTTTTCTCAGTTAACAAGTTGCAGAATTCAGCAAGGAGCAATTTTAGAAATTTCACATACACTTCAGATTTTCTTCAGTCTCTTTGATCCATCATATTCTTCTACCCAAAGTAAGACATTCAGATTTCAATTTCACATGCTTTAGTTCCACACATCTATTATAGGTAAGAAAATCCCCCCCTCACATCCAAAGACAAAGTATTTTCTTTTCTTTCTTTCTTTCTTTCTTCTTTTTGGTTATTTATTGCCACACCCAATGGTGCTGCTGCCTTACTCTTGATTTATGCTTAGGTATTATATATAGTAATGGATATGTATAGTAATTATATATAGTAATAAACTGATAAGCCCAAAGCAAGTGTCTTAACCCAGCTCCCCATACCCTAGAATTAGATTCTTAGTCTTTTTTTTTTTTTTTTTTGGTTTTTGGGCCACACCCAGTGACGCTCAGGGGTTACTCCTGGCTATGCGCTCAGAAGTCGCTCCTGGCAGGCACGGGGGACCATATGGGAACCGGGAGATCGAACCGTGGTCCGTCCAAGACTAGCGAGGTAAGGCAGGCACCTTACCTGCAGCGCCACCGCCCGGCCCCAGATTCTTAGTCTTATATCTCTATTTATGTAAAGAATGAAATGAAGAGACACAGGTACTAAAATCACTAAGAAGTTTTTTTGCAAAGGCAAAAGGGAATTTAGGAATGAAGCCACACCATGACTCAGTATGTTCTTGACTGCAGAGAGTTTATAAAAAGCATGTTTAATTTTGATCTAACCAGTTTCCTTTGTCTCACATATTCTCTCATCTCTTTCATGTTAACTTTTCTTGTGTTTTTTTTTTCTCTAATTTTGCTTCTAATAGGTTCCCTATCATGATTCCAATCTCTAATTTCCATCCCCTCTTTGCACATACCAGGATTTTTGGAATCATGGACACATGATGAAGTCACTTAAAGGCCATGTGGTTGAGTGTATAATAACATGGAAAAGAGGGAAGAGATTGGAGGGTGAGTGTGATGGCATTCCTTATAAATTCAAGCCAGCACTAGGAAGATTTTGAAATAGTTCCACTTGGGTACTAGAGTTTATAGAAAATTAAGGTTGCTTTGCCATTGATGTTAGGCTGTGGAAACTAATGAATGTGTGGAGAGGTGGAGGAAGCTGGGACTGTGGTTTGGGCCATTTTCCTTTTATATAATGTCTCACTGGGGCAAACTATTTCCTAAAAATCATTATTGCATCATTAATTCAAAATCTCCAATGAACTATGGACAATATATTTAATTTTCCTAGTTTATTGAAGTGAATCAAAAATTATCATTGCAATCAAAATTGAGATCCTTTTAAAAAAGCTAAAACATCATAAGAACTACAATTGGACCTTTGTTTTCCCTTGAAATTTTATTGTACCCGAGGATTATTCTGAACTATGTTTTCATTTTATAGTAATATGCTTGTAGAAGGTTTAGAATAAATGGTTGGGTATGTAGAAATCCCAGGCTATTTCTGAGAACATAGATTTCAAATAATTTCTGGCACAAACCTGTTCTGCTGCCATTTCCTTAGGGCTATCTGGTTTTAAAGAACAGAATAATCACAGGATCCCTAGACATAGATCTACTATGTCTCTACGTATTCAGAGATGATGGGTTGAGAGACTTGTAAAAATAACTTTCTTGTACCTACGTTTTTTATTCAATACAGTCAGGAATTAGGAAATGGGAGTCAATCGGAATAGAGATAGAAGGCAAAGAATAGAAAGAGTTAGAGGAATTAGGGAAGATATTTAAATAAATTAAAATAGGTTTAAGTTACTCGGTATCTCATATTGCATGCAATGGAATATCACTATTCCTTAGTAATACACATATGTTCAAACCTCCAACCCTCTGATCCTTAATCGGGATCACTGTACAGGAATGTTCAGTCACTGCTGCTTTGTTGAAACAGAATAGACATACAAAGTTGCATAACTGGAAGTGACTCAGAAAAACTAAATTTATTTAAATGAGGAGGAGTAATACACCAAAACTGCTATCCC
>PVKC010009498.1:0-12140 GCA_004027635.1 Crocidura indochinensis
ATGTGTGTGTGTGTGTGTGTGTGTGTGTGTGTGTGTGTGTGTGTGTATGTGACAGCTGTTTGCATAGGCACAGCAAAATATGGGAGAAACTGGAAGGAGATACCTTTGGCCTAAAAACAGGGAAACCTCAACCCTAAAGTGTTTTCACCTAAGACCAACTCCAGGCTCCAGGCCTACTAGATTGTCTGACCCCTTCAATATTCTCTGTGGTCCCAGAAACAGTTCTTCACCATGACAGTTGTTCTGTCGGGCTTCTGTAGTTATAGATCCCGGTTTCTGTACAGGTCCTCTGTTGAAGTGCAGTGTGTCATAACAAGTGAAGTCAAGAGGAGAAATGATATACAGTAGTCAGAAGGACAAATACCACAAGCTTTATCTGTGGTATAGAGTAGAATGCCAAGGACATGGAAAGAGGCAGATTGGTGCTAACATAGGGGCATTGATAAAAAGGCCCTTGGGAAAACTGTTGGCACAACGGTGAGGTTAACTACATATGCTAAACATGGCAAGAAACACTACTGTAAACATTTTAATATTTTAAAACTTGGTAAGAATTAGCCAGAAAATATAGCAAGGCACTTGTCTTGCACAACTGCAATCTCCAGTTCAATCTCCAAGTTCAATCTCCAGCATCCTACATGATCCCCCAATATGGCAAGGAGTAATTCCTGAGTGCAAAACCAGGAGTAACCCAAGCATCACTAGGTATGGCCCCAAACCAAAACCAAAAATGTCTGGTAAAGAAACAGAAGAAAATGATGGGCTCTTGGTGAGACTGATACTGGTCGAGGCTTGGAGTTGGAATGTTGTAATCCTGAAATGCTATTAATGCTATAAATCATTGCTTAAATTAAAAAGTTTTTATTATTTTGTGACCTCATAACTTATTGATAGTATTCTCTATATTCAATATATACACTGAATATACTAAGCCTTTTCCTTAAGAATTCCTTACCATCATTCCCCCATCCTTAATGAGTACTTTAAAATAATAACAGAGTAGGAAATGGGTGGGTGGTAACTTTTTAAGATTTTTTAAAAGTACTAATTAAACAGAGGTGTGCCTAAAAATCAACGACTGAATTTGTGCTTACAAATGTTACTACATCATTACTTAAAATAATGAAGTGGGACCGGAGAGATTAGTCTTCCACCTAGTTGATGTATTTTAATCTTAGAACCCCAAGAACCACTGTGAATAAATCCTGTGCACTACTCTGTGTGGTGGTCAAATAAAAATACAATGAAATAAAATGAAGCACTTTAGACAACTATGCATTATTTTCTAAGGATATGAAGTATCTTAGATAATTCAGATCATTGTTCACACTAATGCAATTTCAAATAAAGTGACCATTGATCCTATCCTCCCACTCTTCATTCTTTTGCACAAGACCAAGTTTAGAGACATCACACATACCTTGTGATACCACTTAACTAGCTCAGTTAAGCTTCAATAAGGTTTTAAAGCAGTCTTACAATTGGTTAAAAAATAAAATTTACTTACCTTTAGTTTAGACCTGCCTGATTTAGTAAGACTTCAAGAACTTAAGTACTTTTATTCAAGTTCAAATATTTCCATATGCTAAAAACATTTCAATCTCCCAAAATTAAAAAAAAAAAACAGCTGTATTTTTTCCTATTAAAGTTGAATTATTTGATGACACAGCCTTCATTATAATAACCATGCTTGAGGCACAGCTCTTCACTTCTGCTAAACTATTTTCTGTCCTCTTACTCCTCAGGTGTATTACTCCTCATCTAGCCATAGCAGAAAACCAGATAATTAATCTGCTTAAGTGGTGCATGCAATTAAAGCCACTTAAGATATTATGGTGGAAAGGAGCTGGACACAGCTATGTATAGAACACACAGAATCCCCTAACTTGATCGTGTGAGATTCAGGATGTTTTCAGATGTCTGATCTCGCATCAAAAATTTCACGACAACAGGACTCTTTTTCCTTTCAGTGCTGGGAACAAACCTAGTGTCTTTATGTAAGCAAAGCATTTTCACTTCCACATAACCATGATTTTAAAGCACAAGTTTAACAACTGGTGATACCTATTCAGTGCTTAATTCCTCCACAGTAGACATGCCCCATACCTTTCAATCAATGTTTTTGAGAATTAGGGAGGTGTGGTTTCTCTCAAGGCCACCCACTATAACACAAAATTAGCATTACATGAAGTTTCCTTTGCATTATTTCCCCCCGAAAGAAATGTGATATCCTGTTTTGTCTTCAGAGGCGTGCAAACTTTTCATTACTGACTATAGATAAGTCAATTATGGGACCTGGTAGCTTTTTGCCAGTGTAGATTCTACTTTACTGGTCTTGGTTCTTAAATTGTGAATTGCTTACACAATTGATCATACAAACCCAACAACCAAGAAAGATTATTTGTCTTCTGTACTTTACTAAAGACTTTGTGTTTAATATATTTTAAATTATAAAGAAATTACAAGAAACTCCTAAAAAATTTAATACAAAAATATTACAAGTTAGGACAAATAAGCATTGGGATGACATTTGAGAAGAAACATGCAAAAAGAGTAGCAGACAGTTAACATTTCATTGTTGACAAATTGCTTTGGTACAGCAGAGAAAGGCACCAAAAAAAACTATTGTCCAAAGTGTCTTTTTCTCCACTGCATTTTGCAAATGAATATACTGGGAAGACAGTAAACTTTGATCTGCTATGTATAATGGTTTAAAAAATGGTTTATTATAAAGAAATTAAAAATCCTCCTATGATAACTCAAATTAATTTCAGTTCTACCTAACACCTATATGGATTTTAATTAGTAGTTCAATACTTTTTAAAAAGATATAAAATACAGAATTACTATTAACCATTATGCCATGCAAAGTAAATTAACTCTTTGAAAATAAAAGGCTGCCAGAAGGTTCTAGCAACTACAGTAGCTTGTCATTTAGTAATACATATCAAAGGTATCCTATGTTAAGTTTTTCTTACAAAAACGAAAGAGAAGTTGGAAGAAAGAGATATAAATTGCTTTGCTAAAAAAAAAAAAAATCAATGGGGGAGGTGGTAAAGAGTCTTTTAAAGTCTCTAACAGTTGTAACTGGTCTAAACGAAACAGGGACAGGTCTAACATCTTTCCTCATAGCTTGATTATAAAAATTCTTTAGCCACATAACCAACTAGCAGGGAAAATTATTAAATAAAAATAGGTCTATGTAAAGAACAAAATGCCATTAAGTGAAAATAAAGTGTACTTTCCTACAAACTCATCAATATAATCATGTTGTTTTGTGGCTCAACTGCATACTAAAGTAAAGGAATCTGAAGTCTTTTTTAAATTTATGTGAAATAATGTCCCCAAATACAATAATGATTTTTCAAATAATTTAAAAGTAACAATTATGCTTAGTTGGTTAAATGCTCTATTATTCTGTAATAAAAATAGTAAATAATCCCTTCATTTAAAAATCTTATTTCCCGTGAGCAGTAATAAAATAGTAAATTTTGTCATTTTACCTATGGGCTTTAATCTAACTTGGAAAACAATGTTTATGAAAAACAGTGGCTTGGGTTCTAATGGCAGCTATTTAAGTTGGTAACACCAATATGGGAGAGAATAGACATATGTTATGAAGACTGACTCAGCAAAAAGTTTATTCTACAATAGAACATTGGAGGAGTAAATGCAATTAAAATGTAAACAAGAAATTGTAAACAAGAAATAGCATCCCTCTCTCTTTACTTGACTGGTAAATAGTCTATACAAACTACATAGATATCAAAGGTTTTACATATGTACACAGCCAACATAATATCAAAATATATTTTATTCTGGACCTCTTTCAGATCTGATTCAAATTACAGTTGTCAAAGCAATACAATGCAAAGGGAAACTGCGACAACAACAACAACAACAACAAAAATGTGCCTAGAAAGGATAAAAGGGTCATTGGGGACAAATCATTGTGATGTGGAACCAAAATACATCGTAAGTGTAATTAACATGGTCCAGGACAGCATAGAACATCTATATCAGTCTTCCTTACACAATAATCATGAAAACTGAACAATAATAAAGTTCTTTAACATGTACAAAAAACTGTCATGGGCTGGTTTACACTTTTACAACAGTTTTAAAGTTAACTGGATAACTAAAGAAATGATGCAGACATTTAATCCAGTGCTATAGGTAGGCTCACAGAATTAGACCCAAAGGATTTGTAATAATCAAAATTAGAACATTATAGCTACAATGTCAAAGACAGGAAAGAAGAAATATTACTTCTGAATTTAGGGATTACAGAGCTACAGTATGCAGCCTGTGTGTTTTGTCTTCAATGAGATGGAGAAATACAAACTAAATACAACATGCAAAATGTTTTCTTGAAATTATCCAGAAACGCTAAAGAAAACATCATGAAACAGTTTTTTACTCAAGAAAAAAAAATGCTCTAGTTATTCACCCTGCTTCAACACTGTCAACATGAAGGCAGAAGAATGCTAGTAATACTTCAGAACTACTGATATAAGACATCGATTTTCTAAATCAGTGTATTAAAAAAAGTGAACACTTCCTCTTTTCTCTCTCCTACTAACTAGAATCATGTTTAAAATATTGATCTTGAATGTGACACTTCAGAGCTACTACTGGAAGAAGTGATTCATGACTTCTGTACTCTCCTCCTTCCATCCCTGCTGTTTTGGAAGGAAAAACAAAAACAAATAAAAACAAAAACAATCAGGGTCTCTTGTAGATTTGCTGCTATTCCCCCAAAACGTTGGCATTTGCTGCCATGCCACAATGTTGGTCCATGAAATAGGATTTCTGTGGAAACTGTCAACAGTAACACCAAATGCAAGTACCATCATTAGCATGCAAGAATAGAAGCAGGTTTTATAGAAATGTACAATATGATTTAAAAAAAAAAAAAGAAAACTGCTTTGAAAGAGTAAATAGCACTGCATTTGAGATTTATTTTTTCTGCTTATCTAGTAAAACACTTTTGCTCATGTAAGGATGATCACCAGCGATCCTTTTATATGGCAAAAATGCATACTCCTCTTTAATCCTCTACTCAGTAATAGTTTACATCACTCTTAACAAAACCATTCTACATAAACAGCTCCTTAAAAATAGTACTCTCTCATTAAATCTAATTTGACAGAAAGAAGTTTAAGGAAAAAAGGAGTGCTTATAAGTGAAAAAGTACAAATCTTTGGCCTTTCTCTTGACATCTTTATATGTCAAAAAGCAAAAAACCTTCATGTAATTCAACCTAATGATTACTTTTTTGCACCATAATTAAATTTTTACACCACAAAAGGAGGCACTTTCAGTATCTGTAAAAGTTTTGTTTAATCCTAGAACATACTTACCCAGAGAATAAGTGAAACAGATTTTTATACCTAATGCCTACTTAAAAAAAAGTCACAACTTCTAAAAGTCATGTGAAAGTGAATGATGGTACCTGATCAAGAATAAGAAATGGGTTTTGGAACCAATGGAAGAACTTAGTAGACTTGCTACAAAGATAAGGAAAAAGGGATATTCCTTGATGATGCTTAATAGGGACAGCTGCTATTTCTTTACACTATTTAAATCAATACTCATTCAAGTTTTCCTTTCTATTTTTCCTTATAAGTTTCTTACAGTAGCTTATACAATGATATATGATAAATACCATAGAAAATCTACTGGATCAGTTGATCTTCATGAATAAGTTCTCCAGAAAAAAGAAAATAGAAGGAAAATAAGCAAGAATCTCAAATACAGAATTTTACAGATTGTGGAACATGGTCAGTCTCTTACAATCAAGTTACTGCTCAAATCAGAGGCAATCTTATTTTTGTCAATTGGAGCAGCATCGTGGCACATCAGCAGGCAATGATGATGTTGAGAACAGCAGCAAAAATAAACAATCATATGCTCTTAAAGAACCCAAGCCTACAAAATGGATACCTTTCGGATGAAGTTCATACTTAAAAGACCCAAGACTTCAGGACAATAAAGCTCTGTATTTATAATCTTTCATATGTTCTATTGTGACTCTTAATCTTAAGTAAAATAGCTAAAGATTTAAAAAAAAAAGAGAAAAGATGGCAATACAATAAAAACGTAGCTGTCTATTTTGGCAGCTATATTGCAGAACTGTTTATCTTTCAATCAAATGGGGAAAAGTTAATTGTATGCAAATGAATAAATTGTCCATATCAAAATACAAAAGTACTATCAATAATCACCTCTGACTTTCAGATTTAAATTCAGTGCAATTGACAAATGCATCACTAAAGGAAAATGCAGCTTAAACATACTCAAAACATTTGTGTCTATTCCTGGGAGCACATTTAAAAATTATTGCACAGACTTTTTTATTTTTATTTATTTTTTTAAAACAACAACAGAGGTCACCACAGATGTGGACCTCTAGCAATAAAAGCAGGATTTCAAGTGCCAGATATTCAGCATATTAGGTTTCCTACATAAGTCACAGGGTAATAGTTCTAAGTATCTATAATGTGATCCAAAACCCTAAAAACAGCTGGCACAAAACCATCATGAATGACTGCCTCTCTGGATGTAAATTTTTAAAAATATTATTACAGTATCATAGTCCCCACTAACAACAACTGGGATATATTTAACAATGTATTGTGAAATTATGTATATTTTCTTTACCAATAGCAAATGCTATCCTACCTTAGTAAAACCAAGACTTGCTTCAATCAATGCTGTTTTGGAAAATAGCAAAACAACAAATGCTGAAAATCAAAGCTGCATTACTTGGGTTAAATCAGTTTCTACTTAAAATATAGGTTAAAATTTTAGTAGTAAATGCTTCAAACTAATTAGTGACAGAAATAGTGTTATAAATTTACTAAGCTTGATAATAAATGATTCCACATTTAAAATCTTGAGACATAAATTTGACAACTATTCTCTTCAAAATTGACACTTCTGGTTCTTATATTAATCATGACAAACCCTGTTAATCACACATATAAACACAGCCCCATGCTATCATTTGTAAATTCAGTATATTTTAGCTTTTAGTTGCATGAGCACAAGGTTTGATTTGATACCTATATATCTTTAAGAAAATACTTGGTATTATAAACAGAGTAAAAGACATGATATAGTAGTGATTACTGAAAAAAAAAATAGCAGCTTACATCTATCTATACTTGAAAGTATGTAGTCACAAGTACCACAAATGCAGAATCAGAGCAGCAGGGAGGTTAGTGCAATTATAGTTTTTTAAAAAATTATGAATCATTGCTATTTAAAAACATCTTGAAGCAAGTCTTGTTTTAAAGATTGTTTTTTTAAACTAAGGTAGCAAACATTTTGCCATGTAATGGCAGTGTTATATGCCGTTATCTTGCTTTGTATAAAGAAAAATAACATGAGAGATTTTTTAATACTGGAGTTTGGTTACATTACATATTTAAGCTTCTACACAGAATGATGGACACTTTGAGAAGCTAATCCTTATCCAGAAACATTTTAATCTCTTAATAAACAAAGCAAAACAAATAAACGAATAACATAAAACCAAACCTACTTTGCTCCTTTTCACAATAGTGCACATTTTAACCATAATTTAGTTATGGCTACAAAACATCAGAAGATTTTTTTAATGCATCTTCTCTATGGTATTAAAAAATTTTTGTGCCCGTCTAGTCTTTAATTGACAGAAATATGTCCCCCAAAAGAAACTATTGCATTTAAGCCACATCACCAGAACAAACAACCAAAAAAAAAAAAAAAAAAAAAAAAAAAAAAAAAAAAAAAAAAAAAAAAAAAAAAAAAAAAAAAAAAAAAAAAAAAAAAAAAAACCAAACAAAAAAACAAGACTAAAAAACAAACAACAAAAATAAAAACAAACACAGAGCATAATACCCTTTTACTGATGTGTCTAACAGATTGACTTGACCAAAGTCATATATTTTCATTTAACTTCCAATTTCCCCCTTCCACAACATGCACCAATTGAATATATGCTCTGGGAGCCATAAAATGTACCAAACATCTATCTCTTCAAAAGAATGCTTTAAAATATTTTTAAGAATTTTCTTTTGTTTGTTTAAAAGGTGAAAAAAATATAAACAAGAAACTGATTCACTCCCTTACTTCATGCATTCATAAACTAAACCAAAAACAAAGTTTAAAAGCAAGAACAAACTACTGCTGTAAGGTTTTGTAAGTCCATTTTCTCTGTACATACAAACTGCTCAACTATTGAAGGGAAAAAAAAGAATATAATCCATGGTGTCTGCTGATTCAAAGGGGAGAAACAAGGCTGTCATTAGTATCCATACTGGTATATGTATGGGCTGCTTTTATAACGCATATTTCTTTCTCTCTTCTGTTTCTCATATCCAAAACATCTAAATGCTATTTTAGGGGCACAGCAGATTAGATTCCAGCACTTGGTGAACAGAATTCACAAGCTGTGACAAAATTCTGTCATCTTCAGGGTGCAATTTTGTTTATATACACTGTATGTATATATTTCTTTTAGATTTGGCTGTAGTGGACTGGCCATGGTTCAAGTGGGACTATAGCAGTACATGGGTCAGGGACAGTCATTTTGGCTATGTACACATTCATAGTCGGTCCATGGCTTCCAACTAGTAGCGCTATTTCCGAAGGTCTAATACACAAACCTGAAAAAAAAAAAAAAAAAAAGAAAGTTAAATAATCAACTACTGTGTTAAGAATGTCAACATACACAAACCTGAAAAAAAAAAAAAGAAAGTAAAATAATCAACTACTGTGTTAAGAATGCCAACATGCATTTTAAGATTAATCTCTGTAATACACTTTGGAATCTATATGTTCAATCTCACAAAACTGGTAAAGTAAAAACCATTATGACAAAAAGGCACTTCATATAAATCAGAAAACCTGTGTATGTAGATGGGGGAAATGAACAGGGGTAATATTAATATGACAAAAGAAACAAAACTCAGATTTTAAGGACCTACTAAGCTATTGCTTCAGCAAGCAGCTAATGGCCATTCACTTTTTATCCTTTCCCTTCTCCCATTTTCCTTCCGAGCACTGGAACTCAAGGAAGTATAAACATACAGATGTCTACGGTATATGTATGCATGTATACATGTATGTATGTAAAGAGCTGATAAAATGCATCTTGAAAGTCTACTTCTCAAATCAGAAGGCAATAATCTCTATTCTCCTGTCTCGTGGCCCACCAACATTCTTCAGTAAGAGAAGAGAAGGTAGAAATAGGAATCGAGAAGCTGAATCTCTCTGAGTGGTTATTTTACTGTATTTACTTTCTCTAATGGTTACATTGGAAGGATTTGTTTATTAAATTATGAAAATATTCTTGTGAAAGAGCCTATTGCTTCTATCATTTTGATCAATAACATAGAGTATGCGTCCAGTTTAAAAGATATCATAAAATTTTAACCATATTTCAACGTATAACCATCACAAATTTTATTCCAAATTTTGCAACTAGTGTTTGTATATATGCATGATCATTTTGTGACTCTAAAAAATACTTGGGGGTTGGAGTGATAGAGGGTAAGTAGGTGCTTGCCTTGCATATGGCTGATTTGAGTTTGATTTTTGACACCACATATGCTGCCTTGAGCATTGCAGTATGTTGTGACCCTCCCCCAACCAAAAGTGTCAGTCATTTATATGTATTGCATATATTATGCATTATATAAATCACTTATTATTACATTATTTTTGATACATGACTAGGATCCATGGAATACTCATGAATATACATTGTACAGACCAAACTGAAGAGGGAAGACATTTCATAGAACTACTCATGGTGGCTGGGTATACCCACTGCCTTCCCATGAACCAAACCTCTTCCTAAGATTGAGTGACAATACCATTGGCACTGTAATGCTACTATACAAACCATGTGAGTTAGTTCTCAGAAATGTATTGTCAGTGCACATGAGGGCAATGGCTGGTGGTACAGCCAATGAGAAATGTACATCAAATTGCTACTGGTGAATATATACTTCCACTTGCCTTTTAAGCATCACAGTTATCATAATTATGCCATGTGACAATTATAAGCTAAAAAGACATAAAACAGTTTTTGGACTAAAAAAATGCTACAATTATACAGTAATGTGGAATACTTTTGAGGCCACTAGTACAAAGGCAAAATTCATTCATGATGCTTACATATACTAAAAATACTTTATTATACTTACTGAACCATCTGATGCACTGGCTCCAACTTTGTCTCCTGCTGCATTCCAGCAAACTTCAAAAATTCCACCTGTTCCCCTATAGCTATGAACTAGAGCACCTGTCTAAAAAAAAAAAACACACACAAAACACACACACACACAAACAAACAAAACAGGAAAAAAATCTTTAAAATGTAACGTATCTTACTGTAAGTTCTAGTTGAGAGACAAAAATTATAAGACTTTCATTCTAGCAATCAGAAATACTATTTAGTTTCAATTCCTAAGTAAGTAAAACTTCTGAAATACAAGGTGACACCTAGCCTGACTTAAAAAACTTGTTTATGAATAAGTCACTAATATTCTCCAATAATGATAATGTTTTTTTAACTAAGGCATATTAGCTTCTTTGATACAGTTAGCATTGGTTAGAGATAACCATTTTATGGTCTGGAGTAATTTTGTTGTTACTGTTTTATTCATGAGATTAGAAAACATATAGAGATATAAAATTAAAACTAAATTATAAAAAAACATTCAGAAATGTAGTATATTACTAGTAAGATAAATTAATAATGTACTATTAAAAATAAAATATACCAATAACTGCAACTCCAATTGATTAGCCATCCCTTAGTTAATAAAAAGTCACTCTAAGCCAGTGGACCTCAAACTACGGCCCGCGGGCCACATATTGTATTTGTTCCCATTTTGTTTCTTCACATCAAAATAAGATGTATGCAGTGTGCATAGGAATTTGCTCAGAATTTTTGTTTTTACTATAGTCTGGCCCTCCAATGGTCTGAGGGACAGCGAACTGGGCCACTGTTTAAAAAGTAAAATAGTTGATCTCCTCTGTTTTTTTTTTTTTTTTTTTTTGCAACAATAAGTGTGAGTTCTGGTGCATGCCAACCAAGTATGGGCTCCCTATGGGAAAGACATAGAGGTTACTAGAAAAATGACCATTTCATTACACAAGATGAATTGTAAGTATAACTTAATTGTTTTATTCATTTGGTACAAATATAGTAGAGATTCTATTGAGAGAAAAAAAATGAAATTTATGCTTCTGATATTCAGGCTTGACAAATCAGACTAATATCGTGGCCATACTAGAGGTAATAGAGCTAATAAAAGTACATCCTATTGAAGGGGGG
This sequence comes from Crocidura indochinensis, assembly GCA_004027635.1. Lineage (NCBI taxonomy): Eukaryota > Metazoa > Chordata > Mammalia > Eulipotyphla > Soricidae > Crocidura > Crocidura indochinensis. The sequence goes on from PVKC010009498.1 coordinate 11,336, forward strand.
GCCAGAGAGATAGCACAGCAATAAGGCCTTGCATGCGGCTGACCAGGAGAGATCCAGCATCCTATAGGGTACCCCAGCCTGCCAAAGGCAATTTCTAAATGCAGAGCCAGGAATGACCCCTGAGCGCTTCTGCGTGTAGCCCAAAAATTAATCAATCAATCAATAAATAAATATAGTTTTTTTTTTTTTTTAAAAAGTAGTTCCTACTGAGAAGACATTGGCACTGACATCTGTTGGAAAAGATGTAGAGGTAAATTGTGTACACTGTTGATGGAAATGTGAACTAAGGGGAGTCATTATGGAAAACTGGATGAAGATTTCTCCAAAAAGACAAAAACAACAATAAGCAATCCTTTAAAAATTGTATATGATCCAGCTAATCTGCTTCTGTGTATTTCCTAAAGAACACAAAAAAACTAATTAATGAGAGACCGTTATTCATCAAATTGTTCACTATCAAAAACTGGAAACCACAAAGTGTTTCATTAGAGTAGAGTGGATAAAGAAAACAAAACACACATACACAGTGAAGTACAAGTCAGCTACATAAGACAAGTACGGGCATGTATTTGCAAGAAAGACCCTGGTATATGCAACACCAGGGATGTGACCTAGGGGTCGGTCGGGGTCAGGACTGTTTCTTGGCCAGGGTTATTGAGATATTTTAAACATCATTTTGCAAATCAGACAATCCAAGCAGACAGGCTGCAGAGAAAGAACACAAGTGCTGTCTTGTCACACACACACACACACACACACACACACACACACACACACACACACACACACACAAACACACAAAATC
>PVKC010009498.1:12240-26904 GCA_004027635.1 Crocidura indochinensis
GGCCCGGAGAGATAGCTCAGTGGAGTTTGCCTTGCAAGCAGCTGATCCAGGACCAAAGGTGGTTGATTCGAATCCCGTTGTCCCATATGGTCGTTTAAAGTTTACATTTGAAAATTATGTGCTGTTATAGAAATCTTATCTTGTATTTTAATACTTCTGCTATTCATATTTTAGTCCCTTCAAATATAGAACTCATTCAGGTAAAAAGATATACCACTTACCTAAATAAATAAATACATCTTAAACACATTTTATCTGTAGAATTGTTCAAAATATTAAAATAAAAAATACATGCATTTATTATTAAATATACTATTAATAAATGTAAAATGACTAAATATACATACCTGTGTGTTCCAGATGTGCACACATTTGTCAAAAGAACCACTTGCCAGATATCTGCCATCAGGACTGAAAGCTACACTGTATACAGGCTCTTGGTGTTTTGTCAAAGTATGGATGCAAATCCCTCGGTCTACATCCCATAATCTAACAGTAGAATCAAAGGACGCACTGACAAGGAAGAAAAAACAGCAATTTTAGAATCGTTGAAATACTCTCAGTTCAGCATAATGTACTGATATTCAGCCATTCCTAAAAACTAATCACAAATTCCTTACAAAAAGAAGCACAGGAAGAAACTATCTTGAAACAATGATGGGTTGACAAACAAATCTTGAAACAAAGCTAAAAGGCAGCCTTTTGGGCCATCTTCAAAATTCCTGAATTTATGAAAAAGAATGAGATTACTACATTTCTTTTTTTCTTTAAATATTTGTTTGTATTGATACACGATTTTGAACTGTGCTGATAATATACAGATACATGTATACAATTTGTTGTAGTATGGTTATGCTCAGGTTTTTTTGACCACTATGTGGTACTGGGCTAAAGTCCAGGTGTCATACATGCAAGGCACATATTAATTTTATATGTGAGCCACACTGGTGGCTTCTGAGTGATGTTTTAATTTTAACTATTTTTATTTTTCATTTTGGACACTGTGACTTACAAACTGCTACTTGTAAGATTTCATACAGGAATTTCCAGCACTACATGCTCAAACCTCTTGGTCTTGTCACCAGTGTCCCAGAATACCTCACTCTCCCAACCCTAATTATCTTCTTTAAATCTTTAGAAAATTTTACTATTTTATGGCTCAGTTACTTCAATTTTAATAATTGATATCACTGAACAGTAGCTATCACCAAATATAAAATTTAGTCAGACCTAAACGAACATGCTTTAAAATTCCCATTTTTAAAAAACATTGAGATATTTTCATTTCATACTTTGCCTAAACTTTCTGTCACATTTAATAGAAGTTTTACTTGTAGATGATTCATAAAAATAAACAGAAATATTACCTTGCTAACATAAGGTTGGCATTTGGATTATTTGTCCCTGGCCCTGTTGGACTCCACTTAATAGTATAAATTTCTTTATTATGTGCTTGCAAATCATGGACACAATTGTCTTGCTTCATACTCCATATCTAAATGAAATGAAAAACATATTATTTTTTACAAAGAAAAAATTCAAAACATTATTTTCCCAGCCCAAAATTAAGTGACACTGCTATAACAGTGACTTTTAGAGATCAAGGGATATTTGCAAGGAAATTAAATGTAATAGGATATATTTAGTATTTATCTCTTTAAAAAATGGACAAATTCACTTAAGCTCTTTCTACATAGTCATCTTTGTGAGGCATAAGCAGATCTTTCTGCAAGATTTCTTGCATGTAGTACGATAGAGTACAGATATTCACTAAGTTCCCTGGGTAATACTTCAAGTATGAATGGAATTAGCATTTTCGTTCATATTAAGTATAGCAAGCACTGTGGAGGATGTTGGAATCCTTTTTCAGTAGTGAGAAAATGAAAATGCATGTAGCCATATAGCCTCAACAGAAAAGTGTAAAGTTTAATTAAAGAAATTCAAATAAGAGCCACACTCACACCTCACACCTGCCATTCATGTCATAAGAGCCACACCCACACCTCACATCTGCCATTCATGTCAGTTCATTCTTCCAGTTCCACAGACTCAATAGCATCTTAAGAGATGCAACCCAAGGGCCAGAGTAATAGTTCAGCAGCAGGGTGTTTGCCTTCAACGTGTCCAATCCAGATGGACCCCGGTTTGATTCCCGGCATCCCATATGGTCCCACGAGCCTGCCAGGAGTGATTTCTGAGTGCAGAGCCAGGAGTAACCCCTGAGTACTGTTGAGTGTGACTCAAAACAACAACAAAAAGATATGTAATCTAAGCTGCAAAAATTTATAGACATACTAGTACTCTAGTTGAAAACTCTGTGGCTCCCTATAGAAGAGGGATAGGCAGAGTTCCTGTCTGCCAAAGCCATGGCATCCACAGCTCACAGTTGCTGCCATACTAGTGGTCCAACTTCACTGCAAGATAACTCATCTCTAAAGAGATGTTTTAACCAACAAAATCTTCATGCACATCAATTTTGGGGGGCTAAAAACGCTGGGATTTTTCAGAGTACGGGTAGACAGTATCCTACTACCACCTCAGAACTTCTGGAAGCCTCTGCAGCCATATCCACACTCTACAGCTGCTGCAATGTAACTTGATAGGTCCCTTTCTACAGATTCTGGGTTGCCTGGAGCACATGGTTGCAAATACTTCCACATAACACTTCCAAATACCTCTATACTGACACCCCAGCAGTAACATGCCAAATTAGTTAAGTAGTCATAGAAGACAATTCTGCTTAATAAACAAAAACAACATCTGAACGCTAAACTCATGATAAGTAGCCTAGTAAACACTCAATGAACCCAAATATTCTTTTACTGAAGTATCTCCTGATAATCCATTAGCTATTTAGTTATAACAAGCAATATAATATAAATTATTATGAATCATAGTGTTTGAATAGTTAAAAATAGAAATGAGAAAAAAAGATGAGGTCACTTGATCTAATCTCCTATGGGTTTCTATCCAAAAGAATTGTTAACTGTAGCACTAGTCATAAAAGCTATGATATTAAAAATTACTGTTTCTCGATGGATATAGAATAAGGTGATATATACATATACTCCTCGCTTAACAACCAAGTTCCGTTTCAAAGACTTGGCCATTAAGCGAATTGGTCATTAAGTGAGGAACTTCTTGTACTGTATACAACCGTACAAGTATAGTACATGTATATTATAGTATAGTATATGTATAATACAGTATATCCATAGTGCTTGACAATACAGTTTCTGAATAAGTAAAATAACGAGAAAGATCAAACTGAAAACTTCCACTTGTTTTAATTTACATAGGTTGTGTAAATTACACACAGTACTGCAATGTATTACAGAACATACAGTTAGTAAAGTAGGTACATTAAAGCACAAAAAACCCACAGTACTGTACTGTTGAGTGTATAAGATAGAAAAAGGATATTTAAAATAAAATAAAGTGAAGAGATGGTCATAAGTGCGAGCAGTTGCTAAACAGGTAGGTCGTTAAGCGAGGAGTATCTGTATAAATACAAAGAAGTCTTATTCTTAAAAAAAAAAAAAGAAAGAAAATCCAGTCATAAACAAAACAGATGAATCTTAAAAGAGAGATACCATGTAATAACTTTTACATGAGATATCATAAGATGCAAAGGCCAGCATAGAGCAAGCGGGTCGGGCATATGTTTACCACACACCTAACCCAAGTTTAATTACCAGCACCACATAACTGCCCTACCACCTCCAAGAGGCATCATCACCATATTGCTGCATGGTTTCCTTGGGCTCTTACACTAAATTGATGACCCAGGGGGCAGGTCAGTGGTGCTGGAGGTAAGGTGCCTACCTTGCCTGCTCTAGCGTAGGACGGACCGGACTGCGGTTCGACCCCCCGGTTCCCATATGGTCCCCCGTGCCTGCCAGGAGCGACTTCTGAGCGCATAGCCAGGAGTAACCCCTGAGCGTTACTAGGTGTGGCCCCAAAACCAAAAAAAAAAAAAAAAAAAAAATTGATGACCCAGTTGGCCAAGAATTTTTCAGTGGAATCCCAAGCCTCCTGAACACTGTTTGGGAGCACTTTCCCTCCAAAACAAATAAAAGAAACAATCCTAAAGACGAACACTAGGGGCTGGTGAGGTGGCACTAGAGGTAAAGTGTCTGCCTTGCAAGTGTTAGCCAAGGAAGGACCGTGGTTCGAACCCCCAGCGTCCGATATGGTCTGCCCCAATCCAGGGGCAATTTCTGAGAACTTAGCCAGGAGTAAACCCTGAGCATCAAATGGGTGTGGCCCGAAACAAACAAACAAAAGATGAATAATAAACTCAGAAAACTGATGGCTGGCAGGATGAAGGGATAGCTAAGCAAAAAGTTTAGTGTTTAAGTTCTAATGCCTCATAAGATGTTAAGAGTAGACATCATATTGAGTGTTCCTGTGCTTGTATGGGGCCTCACTCAGCAGAACTCAGGGCTACTTTTAGTTTAAGTGTTGAGGATGAGGAAATGTGGTAAGAGGGGAGAATTTTGGGCTAAAAGTATGCAACGCAAAGTTTTCTGGTACAGATTAAGTATTCTTCACATCATGAAACCCAAATTATTGACACAGGTCAATTTGTGAGAAAAGATCAAAGCAATAATTAAAGTTAAATGGTAAAGCAGAGAATAAACCTTCCCTGAGCTGAATTTTTATATTAAAGATGTAGAAAGAGAAGTCTCAATATAATCTTGTCAAATATGAACACCACAATTAATTGCTAATAAAAATTCACTGGGCCCCATATTTCAGCAAGATAACTAATAAAAATAATGAACTAACATGTTTAATATATCAAAGGATCTGTTTAACTTTTCAGCATGACAATAATGACTGCAGAGCACTTCCCTGTCCATTATCTCCCTTGAAAAGGAACAATAAAGTGGAGTGAGTGAATGAGTGTGTGTGTGTGTGTGTGTGTAAACATGCACATGCAAAAGTGACTTTCATTTTTATGTCTCCAACCATATGGTGGAATTTCTTAAGAGTAATCTTTAGGTTTCCCTCATTTCTTATCTATTCTTTCTACCTACATACTTTTATCTATAGTCTTAGTTCTAAATGATTTACTCATTTGCTGGGAATTCCAGAAACTAGTGCCATCATTTGGATTACTCAAATCTACTGCTCAAACTTGCCATTATCTTCTCAATTTTCTGCCATTTCTTGTTTTCAGAAAATAAGCTCCACTACACTTGACACATCCATTTAGTTTCTGGTTTAGAATTCTATGACCTTTCATTGTCAGAATAAAGAAAGCCTAAGAATTTTTAATTCAAGTTTAAGTCTTCAGCTTTATTAATCTATGACACTATACGCTCTAGCAACTGGCTTTCTTTCCTTTCCTCATAATGCCATCTTTTGTTTTGAAGACCTTAAAAATTTCATAACTATAGAAATAAATGTAAGCAAAAGATTAAACCAAAAAAAATTTAAAGAGTATTTCTATTAAGTGTAAGAGTCCAGGTTTGAAAAAAAAAATTCCCAGCAGAAATTCCACTAGGTTACCAACACTGCACTCTGTTCACAGGAGGAAAATATAACATTTTCCATAATAATACTATTAGTAGCTGCCATTTTGCCTGTAGTTATTGGTATGATAAAATAAAAAATAAAACTGTTTTTAGTAGAATTATTGTTATAGAAATGGGCCCAAAAATTCATTTTGAAACTACTATTATGCTTAACTTTTTTTGTCCAATTTAGGCATCACTGGGGGTAAAGCAACAATAGTACAGCAGGTAGGGGCATTTGCCCGACACAAATCTCATATAGTGCCCCAAGCACTGCCATGAGTAATTCCTAGCACAGAGCCAGAAGTAGCCCGGGAGCATTGCTTTTTAATTATGCACTATGGTTTACAACACTATTGTAACAAAGTTTCAGGCTGTATTGGGTTATTCTGTATCTCAAAATGCTTTATTTTTGTGTTATCTGATTTTCTTAGGTAAGAAGTGTTAATTCTGCTTTTAGCCACATAACAAAAATTGACATGACAACTATGCTTATTCACAAAGCAATTCCATTATAGATATTTGCCCAGCAAAAAAGATATCTACTTATATTGTATCAAGTCAATACAATTCATAGAATTTCAATGAAATCCACAAAGATCTCACTACTTAATAACCACTATCTTTACATGTCCAAAGGAAGCTTAATTCCACCAATATGATGACTTTTTAATAATAAAATCAATTTATAGCAGCATTTTTCTCACATCATAAAGCCATCCTTTAAATATTTCAGGCATTTCAGAAAAAAAAAAAAACCACCAATGACTAGCAATTGTAGCCAAAGTAAATCCTCATCTAGGTTTTAATATTCAATCACCTGAAGCATTGTTAAATGATATTAAAGAGCAACCACACTCTGATACTACTATTTCCTGTTACTTTTCACTACCAAATTACCTTTAAAGTCATGTCATCAGAACAGGAGGCCAGGAGATTGCCAGTTGGGTCCCACTTGATAGCGTTTACTTCATTCTAAAATGACAACAAACATTTTATATTTTCATTATATAGACTAAGGTTTTTATTTTTGAAAAGTATCAAACACACAACTGCTAAATGATAACATAAACTACCAAATCACTTCAATGGGGGCAGGGTGGGGAGGAAAAGAGGACTCTCACCGTGTGTCCCTGGAATGTTTTAATAGGTCTGTCTTGTCCTAGTTTACAGACATGAATGCACATATCTGTACTACAAGAAGCAAAGGTGTTGTTGCTCTGCCAATCAACATCCAATGCTGGTGCTGGGAAAAGAAAAGAAAAAAAGAACAACTTTTCATTTAGTTCACATACTGTAATCATCATACATAGCATCTTATTACTTTATATATACTTTTAAAAATACAAATTTTAAAAAGTGGTGTCTAAAAACTTGACAGATTTTAGTTAACCTGTCTCGATGTGACAATCACTATAATAGGAAACATACTGGTCAGGTCATCAAAGAGCTAAATTCCCAAGAGACTGCTCTGTAAATTACCAACATGAGGGGCCGAAGAGATAGCACAGCAGTGTGGCATTGGCCTTGCATGTAATCAACCCAGGAGGGACCCGGTTCAATTCCTGGCATCCCATATGGTCCTCCAGCCTGGCAGGGGCGATTTCTGAGGGCAGAGCCAGGAGTTAACCCCTGAGCACTGCTGGAGTGTGGTTCCAAAACCAATCAATCAATAAATATATAAAGTTTTTTTAAAAAAATTACCAACACGATCATTCTTGATATTTTTAAAATGATCAATCAAAATGATTTTATAGATCCATATTTGTTTAGATTATTCCTTAACTAATTGATCATAAAAAGCAAGTTACTCAGACTCTCATGTTATTTTTTGTTTTGTACCACACCAATCTTGGCTCTGAACCAAAGAATCAACCTCACAGGGCTCAGAGGGACATATGGGATCCCAGAATCGAATCCAAGTAGACTGCATACAGGACAAAGGTCCAACCTGCTGTATCATCATTCTAGTCCCTTTTCATACTATTTTTCTTATCTAAAACTATGGAATAAAACCTTCAAGTTTAAATATCCCTGAGTATTATGAAAATCAAGAGAAATGTATACAGAATTTACTTTTAAAATTGCAGCCAGATTACTAAACTCCAAAAGAAAATGTTGGCCACTGACTCTTCCCAGGTAGTCTAGCTTGGGCTGAAACTCTGGGGCCTTCGCAGAAGGGGGTGGGGGCAGGTTCCTCTTTCTGCCTGAAGGCACAGCATCCACAGCCACACTCAACACCCTCTGTTAGGAATGGCCCAGACCCACAACTTAATCATATTAAATTGCCAGGCCACCAAATTTGTACCAGATCTATAGATCTTATTCTGCAAGCTATCAGACAACATCAACATTTTGTAGAGTGTCAGCCAAGTAGGCTTTCCAACTATTTGATTGGAAAGTTACATGAAAGACTCAGTGTGCAGAAAGAGTAACACAGAATACTCAACTAGCACAAACCACAACAGTAAATCCTTAGAAATTTACTTTAGTAAAACCATGGAGAGATACAACATTTCAAACTGATCTTTAATGATCTAAGTTTTGATAATTCCATTTCCCTTTTTGCTGTAACAAACAATATGTTTGTTTATGCCTGCACAGGAGGGATAGGCTTGGTGGTGGGTGGGAAACTGGAGACAATGGTGGAGAGAAGATCACACTGATGGTGGGATTGTTGTTTGAACAATTAATGCCTGAAATAACGTTTCTTTTTTCATCTTGTTTTGTTTTTGTTTCTCGGGGCACACCCATTTGACACTCAGGGGTTACTCCTGGGCATGCACTCAGAAATTGCTCCTGGCTTGAGGGGACCATATGGAACGGCGGAGGATCGAGCCGAGATCTGTCCTAGGCTAGCTCTTGCAAGGTAGATGCTTACGTCTAGCACCACCAATCTGGTCCCGAAATAACTTTTATGAACTTGGTAAATTGGTGTTACAAGAAAAATTTGTAATTGAAGGAAATTACAAATTAAACAAATTCAACACTGAACAAGTTTCATTTTGATTACCTTCTCAACTAGTAATGGAATACTGCAGATGGCTTGCAAGTTTCTTGTGATTTTTGTTTTCACTACATCACTAAATTCAAATATCTCTGAGGACCAACAGTTGGCTGACATTTAATACTTAATTTAGTTATGATAAAATTAAATATTCTTTCATTATTTCTGCATCAAGAACCAAAAGCCCTTTTTATGAGCAATGCAGATCAAGGTAATGATAACAAGTATTTGGGATAAGCAATGGTTTTGGTATAGTTGTCAAGAACATTTTTTTACTTTTCAGTCAAGAATGAAGAAAAGAAATCAAAATACACAAATTTTATGATCAAATAATTGGAAGATGATCTATAGTCATGGAAATTAGACATTAAAATTTATATATAAAAATCAAGAGAAAAAGGGGAAAGATTTGTAAAACAATTTTAATTCATAAGTAAAGTTTTACTATGACCTCACATATATACTATATGTTTATATACTATACACTATGTATCATATACATATATATGTATATATAATTCTTGAAACTGATCAGAATGAGACTGTCTTTACCAAAAATTATTCCCTTTGTGGGGCTGGAGCAATAGCACAGCAGATAGGGCATTTGCCTTGCACATGACTGACCTGTTTCAATTCCCAACAACCTGTCTGGTTCCCCAAGCTTTCCAGGAATGATTTCTGAGTGCAGAGTAACCCCTGGGCATCACTAACTGGTCAAAATCAACCAAACAAACAAAAAACCCACAACAGTTGTTCTCTTCTTTGGCTCTTCCCCATCCTGTTTCTCATCTGTCATCTTTATCTCTTGGGGAGGGTTGCACATCACAACTTCTTAGACCAAGTTAAGAGAGATGAGTTCTGTTCATCAACCTGCTCATGGGATTAATTCTTATCTCACTCTGCCCTGCTATATATTCTACAGCCTAGGGAATTGCCTCATGCAAAGTAACAAACAGGGTTCTGTGTCTACCAAATATGTCTCCAAATATGTTCATACAAGAGAAGGCAAGAAAAAAAAAGTCAAGTGTGTTCTCCACTTTCCCCAAGGCTAGGTCTATTCTGGCCAAACAGCCTCCCACAGAGGTTCCAGTTTCCTCTGGGCAATTGAATTTTGTTCTCTTTTCTAAGTTGTTTGAAGTTGTTTAATGCCAGGTTATCAAGTGTTTTCCCATGCTTCTTTAATGCCCCAGCCAATATTTTATCATATTCATTGGAAAAAATGGAATGAATGGAATTCTTTCCAAAAGGATCAATAAGCCTCAAGTCTTAAGTTTCTTCAATGTTAACACTTGCTTGCCTAGCTTTAGTATATTGCTTTGTTTTCCAATTTATGCATAGACTTCATTTGTTTGCACACACCTCCCCACCCCATTTATATGCATACTACCAGGCCACTACAGCAACATGTGCTGTGTAGTGTTGAGTGTGTTTGTAGTGCTGCATCTTATGACAAGGGGACAGACAAAAGCTGGGATGTAAGGAAAATGAACAAAAAGGACAGTTAGTGTGCATGGGTGGTTGGAACCTGAAGCAATGGGGAGGGGCTGGGTTAGGTGTGATGAGGAGAGGGTGGTAAGGGAAGATATGTCTTATGTATTGTGCTGTTGAAGTGTGGCAGATGGCCACGCAGAGCAGCTTCACTTTATATCCATCCTCCAGGTCTGCTGAGAAGACAGTCATCTGGGCTTGCAGACTCACTCACATCTCCTAATTGATTTTATTCATTCACTCATTCATTCATTTTCTCAGGTTATCTAGTTTAGATTCCATTTCTGTGTTTAGAATATCATTCAGTAATTACTACTTTCATTTTTATACTGCAAGTATTTTTTAATTTTTGGTTTTTTTTTTTGAGACATACCCAGTTGTATTCAGGGGTTAATCCTGACTCTGCACTCAGAAATCACTCCTGGCAGGCTAGGGGACCATATGGGATGCCAGGAATTGAACCTGGGTCCGTCTCCGGATGGGCACATGCAAGGTAAACACCCTACCATTGTGCTATCTCTCCTGCCCCAATTGCAAGTATCATTATTTAGGATTCCATTGCAAAAACCATTTTAACCAAATGTTTATTTTGCAAATAATCGTTACAGTTTACAGTTTGGGGAAAGGCTTGTTTTAACAAAGTTTTAACAAAACTATAATGAAATGATATAAAGTCAAGTATGCCATGATGCATAAGCTAGTTTCTTTTTTCTCCCCGCCCCCTAGTATATTTCTTTAATAAAATAATTTTCTGTAAAATATTAGATAAGCTGAGAAAAAAATTAATAAGAAAGCAAACTTAGAATGGAGTTTCCAAAGAACAAAATCTGTAAGGATGATTAGGGGTGGCCAGAGCATGCCATTAACTTTAGTTTTTGGTTAATGTTTATGCATTATGCTTAGTTTTAAGATATGTCAACCAGGTGCAGTCTTGGTGGCTAGTAACACTGTAGTTGGGTCTATGCATCACCACATTTCTAAGCGTTGAAATATCTGGAACCACTGGCCAAGCAAGCATCACTGGCACCAGACCTTGCACTCTCAGATCACAATGGGAAACCACCACTTCCCAAAAATTTAACTATAAACACACTACAAAAAGATACAATAATTTTAGAGATTGACTGTGATCTAAAACCACAAATATCTTTATTTCATATTCATACTTATATTCTTTTTCTTTAAAGTTTTGTTTGTTTTTTGTTTTTTGTTTTTTTTTTTGGTTTTTGGGCCATACCCGGTGACGCTCAGGGGTTACTCCTGGCTATTCGCTCAGAAGTCGCTCCTGGCAGGCACGGGGGACCATATGGGGAACTGGGGGATCGAACCGCGGTCTGTCCTAGGTTAGCGCAGGCACCTTATCTCCAGCGCCACTGCCCGGCCCCCTCTTTAAAGTTTTTTTAACCTATTTATTGACTGATTAGTTGTTGGGCCACACCCAGCAGTGCTCAGGAATTACTCTTGGCTCTGTACTCAGATATCATCTCTGGCAAGCTAGGGGGCCATATGGGATGTCAAGAATCAAACTGGGTCCCTCGAGGATCAGCCAAATGCAAGACTAATGCCCTACCGCTGTGCTATTCGACCCCTCAACTTATATTCTTAAAAATAAGTTTAGGTTTTATACACACACACATATTTTGACACATTGTCAAAATACATACACCCTATACCATAATATGTATTCTTATGTAGAAAATATTTAAGAGCTATGTTCATTATCATTCTCACTTTACACATGATGAGACACGAAGCAGGGCCAGAGAGACAGCGCAAGAGGTAATAACACTTGCCTTGCATATGCTGATCTGAATCTCTCATACCATGTATGGTAGTCCCCTGACTACTGCCAGGGGTCCATTCTTAAACTCAGAGGTAGGAAAAGTCCCTGATCATTGCCAGTTGTATCCCCAACACCACTAGCCTCAAGTAAATTAAAAGCTAAACCAAAAACACGACGATAGGAGAAACTTAATTTTCTTATTATATAATTTTAATATGTATAATGTCATCTTAGAACTAAAATTCATACTTCTATGTCCTCCACTTCTGACTTATTTTTAAACTAAATTTTCTACTTAAACTTAATATAGGAAGGAGAAAAAAGTATTTATTTTTGTTTCCCAGGAGATGATCCAGGGGACTTGGAGCCTCTCAGTAATTCTTGGTTCAGAGTCAATAAAATTTCCAACTACCATGTTGTTTTGAATTCCACAACTTTCGAGTATAATGTAAAGTAAGGTAATGTAATGCTTCTTACCCTCTTTTATTTTATGGTTCTATAAAAACTTTAGCTTTTACTGAAGTGATAGTGTTTATACTATGACTTTGAAAACTACCAGTGTAATTTTGATGGGGAGCATACTGAATATATAGTACTTCATTTGGGATGATCAGTTTAACAAAATTAATTCTTCCCATTCATGAACAAGAAATGTTTTTTTCCATTTCCCTAAGCCCTCTTCTATTCTTTTAAAAGCTGACAAAGTGGGGCCGGGCGGTGGCACTGGAGGTAAGGTGCCTGCCTTACCACGCTAGCCTCCCGGACCGCAGATTCCCCCGGTGCCCCATATGGTCCCCCAGGCCAGGGGCGACTTCTGAGCGCATAGCCAAGAGTAACCCCTGAGCGTCACTGGGTGTGGCCCAAAAACCAATAAAAAAAAGCTGACAAAGTTTTTGACATATAAGTCCTTAAACTATCTTTAGGTTAATTCCTACTTAAATTTTTTTAGTGCATTGCTTGTAGACACAAATGCAACAGAGTTTTTGGGTGTTGATTTTGTAGACTATTACTTTACTGTTTTATTTCTGATAGTTTTTTGGTAGACATTTAAGGGTTTTCCATGTCATGTCATCTACAGAGAATGATGGTTTAATTTGTTTTCCAACTTGAATGTCTTTAATTTCTTTTTCCCACCAAACTGATATGCATAGGAGCTCCACTACTATGTGGGCTAATAGTTGAGACTAAACATCCTGGCATGTGCCTAATCCAAGAGGGAAGGCTTTTCAAATTTGCTATTAAGAGTATATATGATGCAAACTATGGGTTTGTTAACATGTGGTTTTCATTATATTGAAGTAATCTTATAAAAAAAATCAAAATGGGTAAGACCACTTTCAGATAATTTAACTGGATCCTGAACAAAGTTTGCAAACATTTTACGACAAAAATACATAGTAACTTAGATAAAATTCATGAAGTCTGACTTCCTATATAAATTTTTGAAGGAAAATATGGCCAAAATAGAAATATTAAAAAATCAAAACTGACCTAAAATTAAAACTGATCTTAGAAGTAGGAGACAAAAAGTTAAAACACAAAAACCAGATGCTCAAAAGGTAAGTGACTATATGGAAAATTATTAATTTAAAAACCTAAACTTGAATAGAAATTGTACTAAATAGAAGAAAAAGGTTAGTGAACTTGTCTTCAAATATAGGAACTATCCCCCAAATAGGTAATCAAAATCCCACAAAGGAGTGGAGTTGGGAGGAAGGAATTCTTGAGGGAACACAAAACAAAAAAATATAAACACTTTTAAATCCAAATAAAACTACAAATACGTTCATGAAACTACAAAGATAAGAAACATGAAGATTAAAAAAAAAAAAAAGAAAAAGAAAAAAAAGAAACATGAAGATTTATACAAAGATGTAACATACTGAGTACACCCAGATTGACTGTGGAGGTGAAGGGATAAAGTAACTGTTGGTGCACAAAATAAGACATTATTTATCAATTGAAAGGAATGTACTTGTTAAAGCATGAAGAAAATCAACATAGTTATGTGACTAAAAGATGCTGAACTACCAAAAACAAAACAAAACAAGATGGGGCCGGAGAGATAGCATGGAGGTTAAGGTGCTTGCCTCTCATGCAGGATGGTGGTTCGAATCACGGCATCCCATATGATCCCCTGAGCCTGCCAGGAGCGATTTCTGAGTCTAGAGCCATGAGTGGTCCCATTGCCAGGTGTGATCCAAAAACCAACCCCTCCCCCCCCAAAAAAAAGATGAACTAAAATATACTTATTTTTAAAAATCCACTGCTTGCTGTAAATCAATATATCACAACTAAAAATATTTAAACATGACCAAATTCTACCCTAAGGCAGGTAGGTAGGGAGGAATGAGAGGATGAAACAAATGGAGGAAATAAAATGAACTATGGTGGAAAGATATATTTATATATGCATGCATTATAGTAGTGAAGTATGGTATAACAACATTTTAACCCATAAAACATAGACTTGTTTAAAAAAGTATCTAAAGAAATAAAAGGGAAAGAGTATTAATAAATTGATAACAATACTCAGTTGCATGTAAAATCTCATTTGGTTGTGGATATGTGCATAACAAAAACACTGTCCTGAAAAAAAAACTAGTGCATATTACATAGCAGTAAAACTGCAGTACCATGCACTATTTATTTCAATTTTCCTCACTCCTAGGGGGTAGAAGAAACTTTAGATGAAATAGCCAGAGGTCTAAAAAAGTTTAACTTAACGAGGACTGAAACAATGATGAAATTAAAAGCAAGCAAAAGCTGACCGATAAATCACAATGTGGTGAGCTTTAATGAAGCTCAGCTATTTATTAATATAATATCTGTAACACTATAATATACTAGAAACACTATATTTT
>PVKC010009499.1:0-26766 GCA_004027635.1 Crocidura indochinensis
CATATTTGCTTTGATTTTATATCCCATTCAGTATTATGCTCTGAGTTGTACTCTGAGAAACAGTTAATATATCCATTCTGGCATCAAATATATTTTTATAACTTAGTTGTCAGAAATTCCTGTTAGATGACTGAAATTATTAGAATATTAAAGTTGTCACTAGATTTTGTTTTGTTTTGTTTTTGGGGCCACAGTCGGTGATGCTCAGGGTTTACTCCTGCTATGTGCTCAGAAATCGCTCCTGGTCACAGTGGGACCATATGGGAACCAAGGTATGGAACCATGGTCCTTCCTAGGTCAGCCTTGTGCAAGGCAAACATCCTACTGCTGTGCCACTGCTCCGGCTCCAATCGCCACTAGATTTTTATCCAAATTAATGTTCTAAGAGTCTTCTTTTATTTTATTCCCATTATATTGGGTCTGAGAAGACTATCAGTTACAGGGAGATTTTTTTAAACAGCATTTTAGAGGCTATATTTCACTTATATTACTACTGTTTATGCTATAGATATATAGACAACTTAAGTGTTCTAATACAATTTGATAGTCTGGTGGTAATATAAATAAAAGAGAACAAAAATATAATCATTTACATCAATATCAAGTGAGGAAATTGAGGTGAGAAAAGAATAAGGTTTCAATGGCAAAGGGAGTCAAAACACCTACTGCTGTTTCCAGTCAGTAGAAAGTGGAAATTCATTAAGAAACTTCCCAAGCTCTAAGAACAAGATTTCTCACTGAACTATTACAAAATGAATATTCAATCTCTGGTGTAAAATAATATGGAAGAGAACTGGTAAGGTTATATTCTGCTAAGGAAACTCACTAGACAGTGTTAAAAAGAAGAATTCCAGTGTAACTCTAATGAAAAATATCAATCTTTTGGGCCAGAGTGGAAGCACAAGCATAGGGAGCTTGCCTTGTACACGGCCAACCCAGGATGGACATGGGTTAGATCCCTGGCATCCCATATGGTCCCCGGATCCAGGAGTGATTTCTGAGCGCAGAGCCAGCAGTAACTCCTGACCACTGCTGGGTATGAACCCCAAACCAAAATAAATCAATAAAAATAAAATTAAATTAAAAACATCAATCTTTCTAAGAATTAATGAATGGGATGGCAAGACTGACAACAATAAAACATTTCAGAAGCTCAAGCAAGGGAAAATCAAGACATATACCAGAGTGGCATCAAGAAGATGTGAAGAAAGCAGTAACTCCAGTTTCTATTTTGAATATCCATATATATTCAATGTGCAGTAGATAAATAAATTTGCTTTCAAGTAAAAAGATAATATTATGTAGAGGAAAAAATCATATTGCTTTCAAATAGATAAACACATGTACACATATGTATATAGTATTGTTATTTTTTAATTTTTTGTTTGTTGTCCAACCTATAAGTGCATAAGTTTACTCTTGGCTGCTGCTCAATTCTGGTTGGGTTCTTGGGTATCATATACAGTCTTAGAGATTTTACCTGGGTTATTGTAGGCATGAGGCCTATTTAATGTACTATTTCTCCAGGCCTCATTTCTGAGAAAATGAAACAACATAATGAATGAAGAGTACTTAACGGTTTAGTAATATTTGAATCTAAAAAAGGAACACTAAGTTTTTCATAGCTATGCACTGGTCTCCAAACTCCTCTTACAACATTTGTGATTTCTTTAAGAAATATCAAAGCTAGAAGATCAAATTATGTACAAATGAACAACCAGTTTTAGCATAACTATAACTATTAATATATTAACAACTCTTCATGACAATAATTTTTCTTCTTCATTAAAATGTCAACTTATAAAATACTTTACTTATATTACTGTTTTAGTTTTAATAAAAAATAACTGAATATTTTGACATCTAGTTAAGATTTAATTTGATATATATATTTGGTATGGAGACAATAAGTTGGTAAGTTAATTGCCTTGAAATGATCGACTGAATTCAATGTACAGTGCTGCCATCACAAGTGATCCTTTGGTGCCAATCTATGAGTAGGTACTTGAGAAGTACTGAGTTTACAACATAAACACAAAAATGTATGTAAATTTCTTATAGAAAAATCAAATATATTTTAGTCATTTCCATAGACAAAACTCAGCTATATTTTAAAAGTTAGTTATTTTAAAGTTTATTAATAATTTATGTAAAATTATTAACAAACATGATTTATAGCAATTTGATGAAAAAACTGCTAACATAAAACTGAATAATTCTAAATATTAATTTTAATAGATTCATATCCAAATACATTGTTTCAGTCAACAGATATGTAAATAGACAACTTTCATTAATATTATATAGCTACTGCTGAGGATCGTTTATTTTTTTAATATGAGAAGTGGACCTAACACGGATATTAATATAAATTCTTTAGGAAATCTTAAGTAAATTAAGTGGGAACATCCCAAGTTTCTAACTTTCCAAACAGGGCACATTTGTTTTATGTATCTATTTCTTTGGGTTTTATTTAAATATATTAATTAAACAATTAATTATTAATAATTAAATCTATCAATTAAATAATATTATATATATTAGATATATATAACTTGCTGGTTATATATACCATGGATACACAGTGTCTTTGAAATCAGTATTATCAATCATGATTAGTGAACTTATTACATTTAAATAAAAAGAGAAATATTTAGGCACTGAATTGATTACTATTGTCACCTCATAAATTTCTTATATATAAAAGTAGAGCAAAATTATTCACTTTTATGTGTTCTCACTAGTCACAGGCTTACATCTGAAATTAAGGATAGAAAAAGGTTACATTGACTAAGAAAATCACTACTAAGTATGATATAATCTTGAACAGTGTTATAGTGTTATATATATCATTATCTATTATTATATATATTTATAGTTATATATTATTGAACATTAGTGAGCATCATAGCAGAGTTAGTACAGAAAAGAGCATATGCTGGTCTGTGAAATGAACTTGAAAATATATCTTTGATAAAAAAATTCTATTTAAGAGAATCTCCTCTAAGAACACATAAACATTCACCTAAACGCATAAGTATATCTATATCCACTCAGCAGCCAGGAATTGAAAATACCCGAAAGGTCCAAAACAGCTGCTATTATTTGTATTAAAAAATTACAGTTTCACAACAAATATATTCCTTCAAAAATATTTGTTAAGGGTGATATATACATTAGACACTCTAGAAACTTTTGGGGACCGTTGATGCATCTGTTTTGATGAAGCCAACAATGGACAGTTTTGCAAATAATCACTTACATGTCTGTGAGTGAAATACTATGACAAACTGTGAGTGACATACTACATACATAGTAGACATCTTTTTCCTTGAAAGCAGGGAACGTGCCTAACTTATTTGCCTGCTCCAGTGCTCCTAATTCATGTTTTTCAAAAATATTTTATTAAATTAATAATACCCATTTATCCAAAATGCAAAATAAAACAAATTTTGTCATGAAAATTAAAGTGAGCTATGAATGGTTACCTGTGCTTACATGTACTCCTACTTAAGAATACTGAAAGAACTCTGCTTACACTATCTCAAAAATTCCTGCTTATTCATTTTTGGTTTTTGGACCATACTCAAGTGATGCTCCGGGGTTACTCCTGGCGCATGATCAAAAATCTTTCCTGGCTTGGAGGATCATATGGCACGGCAGAGTTCGAACCATGGTCTGTCCTAGGCTAGGGTAGGCAAGGCAGATGGCTTTCTGCTTGAGCCACCACTCTGGACCCAAAATTTCCTATTTATTGCCATTAAGCCCTAAGGTTATACATGTTCCACATAAGATATCAATATTTTAGTTACTAAAAAGCCTAAAACTATTACATATTGATTATTGTCTATGTATTTTTTAAGAAATCTTGAAAGTGAAAGTTAATGAAGAATTAAAAAAAACATGCGAATTAACTTAAATAATTGTGAATATCAACTTTGTGACTAAATCAGATGTCTATGATTTCCTTTTTCTCCAAGCATAAGAGACTTACTTGGGACAGAGCTGTCTAAAGCAATACCCTAGTAATAGTAGTTAACACTGAAAAAAGGCCCAAATAAATGAAGATTTTATGGTGTTTACTCATATGTGAAAACAAATAAACACTTTGAGCTTCTAACTGATTTTTACATATGGGCTACTTATTCATACATCTAATAATCATTTAAAAATTATTTTTACGTGTGGGATATAATTCTGAACATACTACACGACATAAAGTATCCTTGCTTCTTTAATCTTTGGTTTCAAGCTTCACCTTTTGCATGATTCTTTACTTAAACATTATATTTTTGGATACCTGCCCTGTTTCACACAATGCTTTGTATAATCCTGTTTTATTACTTCCTTCCATTTGATATTAGATATTTTATTTATATGATTTTTGCACTGGTGATGGATGTTTTGGGATGCATGGGGGTTACTTCTGGGTCTGAGGTCAGAATTTAATCTTGACAGGCTTGGGATATTAGGTATTAAGCCCAGGTCAGCAGTGTAAAAGGGAAATGTTCAACCAGAAGTTATATTTCTCTGGCCCCAGCATTTATGTATGAGTAACTTTTCTAAATGACTGAACATTCTAGGGGGAAAGTTTTCAAGTTTAACTGATGTGTTCAGTTGACTCTGTTTAGATTTTATTCCAGTTGGCACCCAATTAAAATTTTGGAGTAGGGAGGATCAGAAATGGTACATTGTCAAGGACGTTTTTCTTATATATAACTAAAGCAGGCTCTATCCTTGACACTCCATATAATCTGAATCTGCTAGGTGGAATGGAAAGTAATAAGCAAAAAAAAAAATACATTTTTCAATAAATGAATAAATCCCCTCTAGTTAGAACTCTTACTCCAAATTAGAATTTTCATACCAAATGATATTTTAACTGAAGAAAAGAAAAGAGTATCCATTTGCATTTTTACAAGAAATACAGTAAGTAAAATGGCTTGACCAAGTATTAAAACAGGACACATTTTAATGTTTTGTTTAAATGGAAATTATGTATATGTGCATTTGTTAAATGATGCAATTTTAGAATGATTATCAGTGTTAAAGAAACAAAAATATATAAAGTAGAAGGAAAAAAATCCTCACTCCTGAGTGAACAAATGAGTGTTTTTCAACCAAAATTTTTAATTTTATAAGCTAACATGTTACAATAATAACATAAAAACGTAAGATAGCATGTTACCTTATAATCAATACTTATAGTATGACAAAAATAAAAGTAAACAGAAGTAAATGGAACAAAGAATAATTTGTTGCTAGTTCTGATACCTGTAAGTGATATGTTTGTGCTGCCACTTTTGTCCCGTCAATGCATATCGCTTTCGACGAATATTAAATCTGGAACTACCTCTTGTCTGGTCAGGTACACCACATCGAGGTTTCTTCATCCAGCTGAAAAATAAAAACATACCAGTGTCTTCCAGTTATTTGTAAAATACTCTAATCATTAATTAATAAAATGAACTCAAAAACAACAACGTTAATACTGGCAGAAGGACCTGGGCCCTCTGGCGCTTGTGGAATTTGAAAAGTTTGCGTATTGATGGGTAGCATATGTTTTATATAGCATAAATATTAACATTACTATAAGTACTAACGTCCTAATCAGAAAAGTAAATGAGGAAGTTCTCATCTCTCTCTCTCAATCTCACTCTTACTTACTACCCCACAGAAAAGAATAAATAAACCAAATGTGGGGCCCAGGAGATAGCATGGAGGTAAGGCGTTTGCCTTTCATGCAAAAGGTCATCGGTTCGAATCCCAGTGCCCCATATGGTCCCCCGTGCCTGCCAGGAGCAATTTCTGAGCATGGAGCCAGGAATAAACCCCTGAGCACTGCCGGGTGTGACCCAAAAACCAAAAATAAATAAAAAAAATAAATAAATAAACCAAATGCTTTTAACAAGAACCAAAAAAATAAAACAGAGAATATTGCATTTTGAATTCAGGTAGATTCCCCCCCCCCTTATATGATGCACAATCATTAATTTAAAACCAATATTCTTTAGGGAACTTTTTTTTCGTTAGTTAATTTGAGTCGTTTAGGAAATGCTCTGAAGATTGTAATTATTGGGGACAAAGGAATGGCACATGAATGTGGCCGAACTAGTTTCGAGCCTAACTACCATTAATATTCCCTAATATATGTGTCCCCCACAACAGAGACACCTGCCCCCAATCATGCAGTTAGTAATTACCAATCCTATTCATAAGAATAAGCCACTTACAAATACTTTTCCACATTTACTACTCAACTTTGTCTAAGAAATTGCTATCACCCTAAGTTACAGGAGATATTAAGGTATAACTGTTGGAGTGTTGAAAGAAAGTCAACAACTTGTTGAAATAGCATTTACAATTTCCCAATCGCTTTACATTTTCTACTTCATTATTACCTCTATTTCTATTTTTTTTTGTTTGGTTTTTTGGGCCACACCCGATGACGCTCAGGGGTTACTCCTGGCTATTCGCTCAGAAGTCGCTCCTGGCAGGCATGGGGGACCATATGGGGAACCGGGGGATCGAACCACGGTCCGTCCTAGGTTAGCACAGGCACCTTACCTCCAGCGCCACCGCCAGGGCCCCCATTACCTCTATTTCTAATTAAAAAATATTTGCTTTGAATCTTGTCCATGGCCACATTCAAAACTGAAATAAATATATTTATTTTTTATTCTTTCTTTTGTAAGTACAAAAATAAAGTTTAACCTATTTAGAGTAGGAACAAAAAATACCAATTTTGACTACTTAATTGTTGGAGGCCTCCCAATCTGTTCTCAAGGGACCCAGGATTCACCTTAGGTGATATTCTATCTGGCTATATAAGCCTAATAGTTCAATGCTTGAGCCGAAACATGCAGTGCTGTTGATTCCCAGTGGTGCTGGGAGCTGCATGGGCGACATGAAGGTCTTGGCAGAGTTGAGGTGCCTTGGGTTCTCACACTGAGCTATAAGCATGCAAGAAATGTGCTTCTTCAGTCTTTTGTGCTATCTTCCCTGTCTCTGACTTGTTTATTTGTTTTGGGGGGCACACCAAAACCCCAGCTATATTCAGAGCTTACTCTTGGATCAACTCTCATGTGTCATCCCTAGGGTGTTCTTGGGGACCATATGTGGTGCAGGGCTACAACAAAGATCATAATCAGTCATATACTAGCTAGGCAAGTACCTTACCCAAGATACCATCTCTCCAGTGCCCAGCCTCTGAAATGTAATGTTTACAAGCATAATGCTTTCTGAAATTTCAAGAGTTTTATCTGATCATTCTCATGCTTTCCAAATAGTATTAATTCCTCACTATTACATGCTCACTGACCGATATTTTCTTTTTTAATTTGCATGTCTTTTTTTTTTTTTTGCATGTCTTTTCTTAAGGACTCAAAGTGATTTTAATCTTCATTATCCCTTCTGATTTAAAAACTGAATGCAGAGGGACCCGGGAGATAGCATGAATGAAGGTAAGGCGTTTACCTCTCATGCAAAAGGTCATCGGTTCGAATCCCGGAGCCCCATATGGTCCTCTGTGCCTGCCAGGAGCAAATTCTGAGCATGGAGCCAGGAGTAACCCCTGAGCACTGCCGGGTGTGACCCAAAAACCAAAAAAAAAAAAAAAGTGAATGTAGAATCTTGCCAGTGTTAAGAATTTTGGAAAATAAAAAAAATAAAAATGAGTAAATGATCACTTTGTGCACCATTTCACCAAGTATTTTATGATTTTATATGAGTTTTATTTTTCTGGGCCACACTGTTGGTACTCAGGGCTTACTTCTGGCTCTGTAATGAGGGCCATCCTGTCAGGCTCTGGTGATTATAAATGATGCCAGGGATTGAACCTGTATGTACTGTACGCAAGATATCACCTGGCCAACTGTGCTAGTGTTCTAGCCCCAGCTTTATACGATTTAAATATTTAATAATTGGTTGCCGAAGTGGCTGTATTAAATGATCTTAAAAATTAATACAGAGATTATTGTGACATTTATATATCAGATAACAAGCTTTTAGAAAAAGAGTTTCATAGAACAATTACATATTCTTACATTTTTAAGAAAATTAACACTGTTCCCAAATTTATTCTCCTTTGTTAGTTTGTCCCAGTTGGAATCTAAGCACTGCAGCTCTCAGTTTACAAATAATATCCAAGTTTATAATATATTGTTTACTTCAGAAAATGACTCTTTTATCATACTTAAGTCCCTAAATCAAATGAAATGTATTGTAAGGTTAATTTCTATAAGAATGTTCAATCTTGGGGCCAGAGAGATAGCGCAGGTAGGGTATTTGCCTTGCATTTGGAGGATCCAGGAAGGAACCGATTTGATTACAGGAGTCACATATGAACTCCCAGCCTGCCAGGGGCGGTTTCTGAGTGAAGAACCAGGAATAACCCCTGAACGCCAACAGGTGTGGCCCAATAACCAATCAATCAATCAAAAAATAAATAATCTTAAAAATAAAAGAATGTCTAATCTTATGGAATTGGACTCTGCAGATATTAAAAATGAGTCATTACATATTTTACTCTCTCTGGGCATATCTAAGTCCCTTAGTTTAAAATATTTTCCTAGTTTTTTGTTCACACAAGTGCATGGACTCTGCATAACCTAATATTTGCATAACTGCTGATACATAAATATATTCAATGAATAAAAAATAGGGATACATCCAAATTTTAATTTAAGAACATGGGCAGTTCATGATTATATTCTCAACAAAAATTACAATATTTATAATGCAGGTAAGTAATCTTTCATTATCTCAAAAAAGATGCTGGGGACTTGGCTTAAAATTATTTAACTATTAAAAATAAACGTGCCATGTGCAGAATGTGGCTAGACTTACAATTTGCTAAGGAAACATTTGAGTAAGCATCCTGGGAATAAAACTAATTATAATTGGAGACTGGGATAAAATTTAATAACATATAATTAGCTATTATCAAGATAAAATGTCTTAAGTGAGGATATATTTTTAAAATTACCTCTATAATGCATTAAATTAAAAGATAAAGACTGTAATTGAAAAAATGGAATCTATTAAAATGAATTTTATTAAAAGCCATGCATTATTGGATTTAGAAGACCTTTTCTTCAAGAAGTATAGTATCTTACTAAGATAAAATCAGATTTTAGTCTTTTTCTCTGACTCCAAATATTAAAAATATTCTCCTGAATATTTGCTTTTGAATTCAAATCAGGATATATTTAGAAATTCCGGGGAAGGAGAGGGAAAGAGAGAATGAAAGACAGAAAGGCATGCACTCAAAAGAGAGCACAGGCTTCTGAAAAAGTGAAAGAACCCTAGTACACATTAAAGTATAAAAGTACCAAACACAACATGGGAGTAGCAGGATACAAGGATTCAGTACCACATATCCAGATAACACATGTGGTTGAAATATTTAGTTGCTAAGTTGTGAGGTTCCTTATCATGCAATTCTTAAAGTTTTTACTGAATTTAAGGAATGATCAATATTTGGTATGATTTAGAAATAAATGAAATGTGGACACTACATGTAAATTTTCATTGTGCTCATGCTATTATGCAGATATCGGGTGGTAGGATTCCTTTATAGTTGACAGTATATCAACCTGGAGTTATTCTGCACCAAAATACTATTTGAATTTATAAATTATTTTTATATAGCCTAAAATTATCTGTACAAAAATGTGAAAATATTATATATTTAAGTAAAATATAAATTGCTTCAACAAGAGTAACGAGTAGGTCACAATAAACAAACTAGATTTGAAACAGACACATGAGTATATATTTTTTCAACTAGTGTATTTTCTTTGTGAATAATTTATTCTTCAAGATTTCTTCTTTTTGTTGTCTAAAACCACAGTTCAAATGCATGAATACTTCTATAATGACTCATTTAAAAAATTTTAAGTTGACATTACAAAACAAACTATGATATAACAATGGGTAAGAGATGTGCTATAAGAAAGGTCTATTGATATCTATTATCACTGCAAGATGGATGAAAATGGAAGATACTATGTTAAAGGAAATAAGCCAAAAGAAGGTTAATAAAAAAGATGTCAATTATATGTTGTATCTACAATAACTGTGTGAAGGAATATAGTATTTTAAATGTAGATTATCTAGAACACTCTTGACCCCCAGACCATAGTGAGGAGAAGAGAATGAATGAAGAAGAAAGGCAGATGTGAAAAAATAGTGACAGGACCAAAGAGCCTCAAGAACATTGACAGAATTAATGATCTAAGCAAGGAAGTCAACATCAATAAAATCATGAGACCAACCAAATTATAAAAGGTGTTATGATTTTATCATGGCAGGCAGAGGCCTGGTGGGTGATGGTATGAGGGACTCTCAGAATATTCACGAAGGAAGGTTGACACATGTGGTGGAACTGAAGCTAAAACAGTGTATATCAAAAATTTAATTACAAATAACTTTGTAAATCACAATTATTGACAAAACTTAAAAAGCATTCAAATGCATAAAGATAATAACAACAATTTAATTCAACCTTCATAAATATTAATAATATCCCACATTAATAACATTATTTTGATGTCATGGCATATTGAAATTAAGAATGCCTTAAAGTTTTATTTTCGTTAACTTGAAAAGAAAAATTCTAAGATCAGCTCTATTAATTCATTACTGATCTGTATAAAGGAATACAGGCTCTTCACAAGATTGTCAGTGCAAAGATAATGTACTTAAAATCTCATATATTTATTTATGCATTGAGAACGTAAATACTTGGTCTCTATGACCTGTGCTCAAGTAAATGCTATTAGGATAAACTCCTACTTAAACTTTCACCTTTCTATTTCAGCATGAAAATCTAAAGTCCAAGTTGACAGTACGACTATGGCTGTTAAAAGCATATGACTGATGCCATAATGTCCTAGTGCCTTTGACGGATGGACAGATAACTAGCTATGATGACAGCTGAATCTACTTTTTATAGTCACATTGAAACCTGGTTTCACTTAATAATTGAACGATAGTCTAAAGGAAGAAAAATTGTGCTGAGAATGACCAAGCAGTGCTCCTGCCAAAATGTAATGCCGCGATTTTAATCCAGATTGGGCACATACTAGGCATAGAATTTACCAACCTCTTGCATTAATATTCATAAAAATAATGTCTGAGTATGACTTGATTTTTTAAAGTGGAAGGTAAGTACATCACATATGCATCTTATGAATGTTTATACAAATGGGTGACTAAAAGAAAAAAAGTGAAAACCACTTAAACTTGATCTCTAGTAACCTATCATGTTGTCATTCAAGGAGATACTTCAAGGAGAGGAGTGAATGTTTTGCAAAAGCAAAGGACCAAACTTACATATTATGAAATTTAAGAAAATTACTTGTTAAAATTAATCAAGCAACCTAAAATTTTGCAAAAGGTTACTGTAAAACATAATAATGAGTTAATTGTGCATGGTGATAAAATCACTATCTACTGACATGAATAAAATTAATGTAAAAAGCAATACAATATTAAACTTAATAAAAAATTGTTGACTGGCAAATGATTGATTCTATAAACACAATATAAAGTTAGCCATAAGTGCCAGTATTCCCTTTAATTACCCCAAATTAGTGATTGGATGTATCAACAATTTACCAAATGAGGATATATCGTCCCTGAATTAAAATTAAAAATCTCATCATAGCCTAAATTATATGAAAGAATATACTGTCTGAATAGAAATTTTGTATTATTCCAATATTTTCCTATTATATCAATAATTTTCCATTATTCCAATTGATGTCTATAACTGTAGTCCATACTATATCAGTATCTCTTATATAGAAATGTATGACTTATAACTTGGCTGTGTGAAATGTGTGCAATTTCAGCTTGGATTATTATCATATAACACTTGAAATTACAAAAGCAAAGAGACTTTGTAGAACAATTCTGGGGATTATTATTACAAAAGTAGGACTATATTTAAGTTGAGAAACTTAAACTACTGTATCTCAAAACTGAGGGCACATCAATGGAAAAAAATAATACAGGAAATAAATGAAGCCATAATGTTTCTAGCTGGAGAAAAAAATAAAATAACCTAGACAAAGAAAGCATGATTCAGTGAAAGCAGGAGATAGAACAGGGGTTCAGATAGTTTGCCTTGCATGTTGGGGTTTGATCCTCACACCACATATGGTACTTGAGCACTGCTGGAATTTATTAACTCTAGATGTGGACTGAAAATCACCACACTTAACAATAACAATAACAAAAACAAATTCTTCAACCAGTACAGTTAAAAATAACTAATAAGTGTATTTGAGAGGAAAAATTATAATTTTGTTTGTTTGTTTTTTTTTTGTTTGTTTGTTTTTTTGGTTTTTGGACCACACCCAGTGACGCTCAGGGGTTACTCCTGGCTATTCACTCAGAAGTCGCCCCTGGCTGGCCTGGGGGACCATATGGGGCACGGGGGATTGAACCACGGTCCGTCCAAGGCTAGCGCGGTAAGGCAGGCACCTTACCTTCAGCGCCACCGCCTGGCCCCAATTTTGTTTTTTATTTGCATTTTTATTTAAATATTGTGATTTACAAAGTTGTTCATAGTGGGTTTTATATATATGAAGTTACCTGAGAGCAAAAGATACAATCATAATTCTTAAATTATTCAACTTAAGCAAGAAGTTTCCCTTTCCCCAAAGCCAATGGTTTTAAATGAAAGAAAGGCTACATGCAGTATATTTTTTAGCACTATAATTCACAGAAATGCTATTTTAACTCCCACACAATAATTATTTTTCATAATCTGAAATATGAGTCAATGCTTATTAGAAAAAAAATCCATGTTCTCTATACTGCTATATTTTCCATCGCCTTGCCAGTGAACGACAAACTTCCACATAAAAGATTTGAATAATTCCTACACATATTTCTTTTTTTATTATTCCTTGGAAAAATAATTTTTCCAGATATTTTAGAAAATAAAAATGATCCATCCAGCTAACCACCAGGATCTTTCAAAACCAGCAAGAGCACAAATGCCATGTTCTATACACTATATTTTTTTAGTTTCAACAGCTTAAATTCAGAAAATATAATATGCGGTTATGATACTCAATGTATTTCTTTACAAAACAATGCCATATATTCACAAATTTTAATCCTGAAATAAGTACCATATTCAGGAACAAAAATGTTCTCCATAGTACTTTATAAAATTTGAGATAAAGAGCATGGTTTAAAAGGAATTCTACACAGCTATAAAAAGCAAGCCTTGTGAAAATGTACATTTATAATAGTAATAATAAATACATTTATTGGGAAAATTTATGTATTATGACTTAAACATAAGTTTGGGGAGCCAGGGTGATAGCACAGCAAGTAAGGCATTTGCCCTGTATGCAGTTGGCCTGGGTTTTATTCCTGGCATCCCTATGGTCCCCCAGGCCATCCAGGAGTGATTTCTGAGTGCAGAGTAATGCCTGGGAACCTGCAGGTATGGCCCAAAAACCAAAAAAAGAAAGTTTAATGATGTATTGTAGAGAGAATATTTCTGTGATAAGGCAGGGTGGAAAGTATCTTCTAGTTTTAATAATATTACATTAGTATTTGGTTCAATTTCCCAGATATGCATCTATTTGATATGCACGTAACAAGTATAAGCTCTAGAACAAATATCTTAATTATTTTACAAACCATTCTGATATTTAATCTGTAAGTCTATATTACATACGATACTGTCTTGAGAAACAAAATCAATACATTGCTAACAATGTATTTTTAAGGCAGAAATCTAAAATATACAATATGTTGTATGTATGTAGTATGTATACAATTACATTTTATTAGCTTAATTTATAAAAACAATAACATCTCAGAAACCAGATAATTCAAGTATTTAAGGTCTATAAAGCAAAAGTAATGTGTTGTTTTTGAGGTAACAGCACAATATAGAGTAATATTTCCTCAAGTAATATCAATAATATAAATAATATCAAATAATATCAATATCAGAAGATATTTGTTCTATATCTTCTTTGAACTTAGCTTTGGCATTGTTTCTTCATATAAAAAAGGTAGAAAGGGGGCCGGAGAGATAGCATGGAGGTAGGGTGTTTGCCTTGCCTGCAGAAGGACAGTGGTTCAAACCCCAGAATTGCACATGGTCCCCAGAGCCTGCCAGGAGCAATTTCTGAGTATAGAGCCAGGAGTAACCCCTGAGCGCTGACGGGTGTGACCACCCCCCAAAAAAAGGTAGAATGAAAATATATAATATCTGTTGTGGGGGATTAAATTCTGATGATCAAACTGAATAATGAAGTAGTACTATTTTCTATAAAAATCCAATCATTTTTTTCTTCAACGATAAAAATTAATCACTTTTTCTATCTTGAAATACTATTATAATAAAATTATCCATAACGGTAACTTGTTATATGGTTAGTTCAAAGTTCCTTTTCACAAAAAAATATGTATACACATCTGCATTTGCTTCTTTCAAAGATTAAGTATCCAGAATCAAGAAAAAGTTCAAAGCACTGGACAATATACTTTGTAGGACAGAGATCCTGAGTTTGATACTTAGCACAACATATTCCTCCTCAAACTGTTGCAGGTGACCTCCAAATATCACACTTTGAATTACCTATGAGCATTACTTATGTGTAGTAAATATAAAATAATAATCACCAATAATCATAATAATGAAACACATAGATCAAGAACCCAATATATAGTTACTGATGAATAAATAAATATTTGATATATCAATCAAGAATAAATACCATTAAAATGTAAAGTTCAATCAATGAGTGGAGGAGGAGAGAGATGGAGGGCTATGGTGGTGGGAATGTACACTAGTGAAGGGAGTTGTTCCTTTTCATAAACTAAAACCCAACTACAAACATATCTGTAATAATGTTGCTTACATAAAGCTATTAAAAAGTAAAAATTAATCCTTTATTAATAAAACTTAAAAGTAGAAACTTATCATGAAAATCCGTTCTTGATATTATTCTTTTAGAGAATTATCAACAGTGAAACGCTAATACCTTGAGCTAGTAACTAATTTTCCACACCAATTCTCAACCCCATCAAAAATTTTTTTTCTCATTTCTGTTGTCATTTAAATTGGTGTCTATATTACTGTGTTGGTTAATTTCAAGTTATTGATGTAATATTCCTGGATATTACAAGGAAAAAATATAGGTATTCCATTCTGGTCAGCTCTACAAGCTTACTGTTTGCCACACACATGTGGTGATTTCAATTGTACATCTACTTTAAGATGATATTCAAATATAAATGCAAACAAAATTGCTACATCTGTGTTTGTCAGAGTACCTTTATAATATTTTGGAGTATTATTTTCTTAAATATATATACATACATGTACATATATATTGAAGGAGAGAGGGAGAAAGAGAGAGAGAGAGAGAGAGAGAGAGAGAGAGAGAGAGAGAGAGACATGACTTACTCGATCGTATTTCGGTCAACTTTTCCTGTCATGTTAATTCCATAAAACTGCTGCATGGCAGCTAGGGCAGACTGCATGGTTTCTGCAGAGCGCAGCACAGACATTCTTGGATCAGTTGGTGGAAGGTAGCCGTATTTCTGTAACCAAACCTGCAATTACAAATACAGGTGTTTCAGGCCAGAGATAGTAACTTTTCTATAGCTAATTTGCATTGATGACATTTTAAACTTCATTATCTGTACAAAGGAATATATTACTTACCTGAGATATTTTTAAACATGTAAGTTGTTTAAATAAAATTACTGTTACAGACTGCTGATCTGTAACAAAATTAATATTAGCTACGTGAGTCCTTATACTTCACGGAAGAGAGCGGGGCGGAGGAAGGTTTGCTAACAGAAATATTAATGTAGAAATAAAGAACCACAAGTCACCTGAGGGATCTCCCATGAATGGTGAAAGAGAGAGACAAGTTTATTATTTCAGAGGGTACTTATAAAGTGGAAACTCTGGAATGCCAGAGTGATTGTGGAAAATTACCGAGGAAATGGTGGAGCACAATGGAATGGGCTAGCTGGAATTCTGCATCTCAATGGACTGTACTTTGGGGTGAAAGGAGTTCCGTTTTGGGGTTCATCTAGTTTCGGATAGAAAAAAAGAAAGTGAAACCCAGGTGGGGGAGGAACAGGTAGCTATGGGGGAAGTGAGTAAGTTTGCAATTATCAGGTAGAGAGAAAAAATGTTTTTGAGTTTTGGGTAATTGCTTTTCCCCTGAGTTTGGAATTCTAGAAAAACACGCTTTGGCGCCAAGATTTGCGCTGGTCAAAAAAACTGATCAATGGGGGTGCATTAGTTTTGCCTGGCAGTTTGGTACTGTTATTCCCTTGACTGCAGGAGGATTTTTACTAATGCCCGATTTTTCTTAAAGGAAAAAGGGTGAAATTGTCAAAGTTTCAAGATTTCATGCTCAGACAATTCTGACAAGAGGTCAGCTTAGGTGACAACTCAATGTAGACTTTTTTGATAACTATGAAAGTATTCAGGAGTTTTTCACTCCTGAATTGGGCTGTGTCAAATTACTATATTGTTTTGTATATTATAATCACACATGCAAAAATAAAATAAAAGATCGATCTTTCACTGCAAAATTATATTGTATGAGGTACTGTAGTAAGCAGTGGGTAGAAATCATAAAAATCTGTCATCTAGGAACTCATTATATAGCAATGAAACATTTTTTAAAATATGCATTCCTTTTCAGATATTGATAACAGAATAAGTTATATGAAAATACCATATCTAAAAAAGTCTTGTAGATTCTGAGCTTGGGGGAATATTTTGAGTTATAAATTTTACCCAATAAATCCATTCAATTATAACTACATATTCTTCTGGATAGAAAACTTATCTCTTGTAATAAATACACATTTATATAAGATAATTCACTTTGACCTGAAGTAGGCATTGAGCCAGACTCTTCACATATCAATAAACACAGACTATCATGTTGATGATCTCTGACTTCTCTTTAGGATCTCATAATTTCCCTTCTTCTCCTTCCCAGGAAAAAGAAAAAGTGGTTGGAATTAAGCTCACATCCTATTTGCGATTATAGCAACAATTCTAAGTCATTTAAATATAGATTTAAAAAACAGCCTTAAATTTGGGATATTTTGGGGGAAAAATTCTGCCAGAGAGCAGATGGTTTTCTTAACTTTTATAATTCTATGAATTTATTTTAAATACATAATAAATATTCATTTCCTATCTTTTACCCCTAGTTTCAATCTTTCAGAAGGCTGTAAAAATTTCTTGAAATGCAGTGAATTACCTGCCAAATTAAGAAGGGTCAAGTATTCTTCCTTTTCCACAGAAAATAACATGCTGTGACAGTTAATGGAAGCTATTCTAAAGAATGCATGTCTCTTTCTCACTGGGTCTATTCATTAAACCTTATTCCAATGAGACTGCAGGACTTTTCCACTGCCTTATCTATATGGATTACGACCTTACAACTAAAACATGGAGTATGTTTTCTCAGTGAATACAAACAGAAAAGACAGAAACTAAATTTCACCCACAAAAACTCATATTAAACATACCAAAGTCTTAAAAAGTGCAATTCAAGGTGAAAACATCTTTGGTATTTCTAAGAATTTAATCACCCCCACGAAGTGCAGTACTATATAGTTATATAATACGGCACTTGGATAAAAATAAAACGTTAGCCCAAAGACAACTAAGGAGATAAGCATACCATTATTGTCAGGAATGTTTTCTGATGAAATTCAAAACTTCATCTACCATGTAGTGAAAACATATCAAGACATATTTTTTCTTATAAACTTGTAATGAGCACACTGCCAGGCAAGACACATATATTCAGTTACCTTCAACTGTGATGAAGTCTGAAACATACATTTTTCTGAATGGAATTTGCTGGCAATATACTATCATAAACATTTACCAAATTAGAAGATTTCACTTTTTAAACAGGATAACACTAACAATATCTTTAAATGGACAGATTATTTTCTACAATACTTCACATTCATTTCTTATCTGCTCTAAAGCTATGTTGTTGCTAGGTTACTCATGGGAGCTAAATTCTGAGCAATCATATTTATGAGGACAAAAAGGAGAAAACTATTAATATAACTCCCGTGATTTACATATAGATAGAAAGACTATAAAATACATAAATTTTAAGACATACTGAAGCTATTATGCTTTCAAAAATACATATTTGCTTTATCCCTTAACATTTTAAAATATGACTTAGTAGAACAAAATAAACAATTTTCTCAAGACATATTTTGCAATAAATGACTTATCATGGAAATTTGGCCCTCTAAAATAGTGAAATGTTGCTGATTTTTCATAGGTTAAAATATCAGAAAATGTGGGGCCAGAGCAGTGACAAAAGAGATAAGGTGTCAGCTTTGCCTGCACAAGCCTAGGATGGACCATGGTCAATCTCCTGGTGTCCCATATGGTCCTCCCAAGCCAGAAGTGATTTTTGAGTACATAGCCAGGAATAACCCCTGAGAATCACTGGGTATGCCCCTAAAACAAACAAACAAACAAACAAAAAACAAAATAATCTAAAATATTAGAAAATCTTTGTAATCCACCAATGAAGTGTATAAAAGTCTTCCTGAAATGACAAAATAATCATTAAGATTATATGATACCCTGAGTTAACTGTTCATAATTTCACTATGATACTTGCTACTCAAAAATCTTTTTGCTATCTTCAAGAGTTCAGAAAGTTAGTAATCACTACATGGGTTTGGATTTATGACAGGTTCATCCCTTGGGCCTCTCATAGTGTCCCATACCATAGCAACCTGAACCACACTGCCTGGATCTAACTAGTGGGCTGTGTGCACAAAAGCGGATCGCACAGTGAAAAAAAAAAGTTAGCAATCAGTCATATCTTGGAACTTACAATGTATTATTCCACAAAAAATGCATAAAATCGAGCATGAGTAAATTGAATATGTAAGAGTATGATAGCAACTCTTTAATAACTTTTCTTGTAGCAAGCATTGCTATAAAATTTAGTAATGGTCAATCAAATGAAAAATTATGCCTTTATTGACCTTAAGTACTAAACTGATGCCTAATATTTTATCAGTTATGCATGACTCAATATAGAAATTGCAGATAAAATTAAGTAAATAATAATAATCACCAAAGCAGTGTTTTCTTAAAGTCGCTTATATGTAGTACTACTTCTGTTAAGACCAGAAATTTGTGAAAGCCTAATATTTTTGTTATGTTAGAGAAAAATATATAAATCAATTTATCCTAGATTATGAAACATTAATGCCCTTTGGGAAAAACTAAGTTGGTCAACTTCATGATGTGAATCTATCTCATCTGAACTGTAAAGTCAGTGATAATCTTGGAGAATTAGTATTGTCAAAACCTATATGACATGAGAAATATGCAGTTTCCAATGGATGAAAATGTGGGACAAATAAGTTCATGATCAAACCATTGATGAGAAGCATCATATATGTAAAGTTGATTCTGGTATGTGTTTTAATTCTAATGGCGCATAACAATATTTTGTTGTACACAAAATGTTGGAGATTTGTAGAACTTTATCATTCTGTACGATTCAGAAGAAGGGCAATTATACACACAAAAAAAAGCTACCATATTAATGGAAATTACAGAAAGACCATAGTGGTTTCCATGACAGCAAATGTGAGCAGAGTATCTTTATGTTATCATTTTGTATTTTTGTTCAGTATTAAAATCTAGAGATATAAATTTCCTTCTCATTGTTCAAGCAGATGAATCTTTTAGTGTTATAATAAAATTAAGATACTGTCAATTATTTATTCAGATGCATAATTACTGTAATACTATATTAAACTCACCAACAGAAGTTATACTAAGACCTTATTAAGGCAAGAGGAGATATATAAAAATTTCTAGAGAGAAGAGAAAGACAGATATGGAATATTAACAAGAAATTTCACTTTACAAGTCCATATATTCTACTTGCTATTGATTTAGTTATCCAATTTCTAGTGAATGTGTGAAGTTGCAAAATTCAAGTTGCCTATACTTACTAATCATAAAAGGCAAACTATATGTTATTCAATATGGAAGTAAACAGACAAAGGAGTAAATATGATGCTTAGTAACAATAGCAATTTACCTTT
Organism: Crocidura indochinensis; assembly: GCA_004027635.1. Lineage (NCBI taxonomy): Eukaryota > Metazoa > Chordata > Mammalia > Eulipotyphla > Soricidae > Crocidura > Crocidura indochinensis. Next base: position 20,131 of record PVKC010009499.1, read on the forward strand.
CAAAATGTTTAATAAAATTTAATTTTAACATAACTTAAGAATTATGTTCTTTTTGTATGAAGACATGAGCTCAAAATAAAATTTATTTTGTTTAAATGAACATATTACCTAGAAAATAGACGTATTTAAATCCATAATAGTTACTATTTTAGTCTTGTATGTAACTTTTTTTTAATTTTTATTGTGACTTGAAGTTCATTACACAGAATTATTTACGGTACATAGTGACAATGAATGAAGGGTATTCCCACCACCAATGTTGTCCTCTCTCCACTCCTGTTCCCAGCATGTCTCCCATATCTCCCTCCTTTACTGACCCCACCAAGAATACTAGTGTAACTGGTCTCCACTTAACAGCTTGTTGTAGGTTGGGTATGTAACTTTTAAGAACAGAAACAATATGTAACGGCAATTGAATAAGCGACATTTAAAACCTGAAATAATACATTTAATGTATTATCTCTGCTATTTTAAAGCCATTTTTAATACTTTAGTTAAATTCTAATATTAAATAAAATGTGATCACCTTCTATTTTGCAGTATCAGCAGAAAATTTAGCAAAACCTAGGTATAATTTTCCCTTCAAAATCACATCTGTTCACTGGTTATAATGAATAAAAGGATTTAACACTTAAAACTTTGAGTCTGAAAAGTGGATATAAACATGAATTGCAACCATTTATTATCCAAAAAAATTAGACTGCTTTGGGAGTAGTCATTCAATTGGTCAAATTTAAAATTCATAGGATAAGTTAATGATGCAGAAATTAGACCTTCTGTTCATTCAAAAATCTAAATGTGCTCGAAATCACAAAGTCATCCTCACCATGAATGAATTCGTGTATGAAATTGCATATATAGAATTCAATTCCTTTTGAATCTTACTGTCTATTCAAATGCCTTCATAAGTGGAAATGAAAGAGAAAGGACCAAATATAACTCTATTGTATGTTTTAGTGGTTGTTTGGGTAAGGATGTGGCAAAATCTGAGTCCTTAGTAACATTGTAATGATCATGAAAATATTTTCACCTCTGTAAAATGCTCTAAGTTTTATAGAAATTAAAATTATAATGCATACAAAAATTTCTCTCCTATTATGCATAAGAAAGAATTTGTACTTTGTACTTGGGAAATATGGAAGCAAAAGCCTAAAACGAGTTGCACTGATTATAGAATAAACATGTGGACAGGCAGCAAAACTAGTAGATCAAATGGACTGACATTCCCTCTTTAATCAATGACTATGCTGAAAACTTACATATTATATTAAAATTGGACAATATTAATATTATAGTAATAATAGTATCACATTAATTAAATTGTCACACTAAATCTCAAATATTACAAACATACTACTCAAATATAATTATAGTTTATTTATCTTTATTAGTTTTTTCCTAAGAATATCTTTGATTTTAAAGATGAATCTACAGATTGCTCACACATAGAAACACTAAAGAAAGGAATCAAAACTCAGAAATCACATAACTCAAATGATAGGAAGACAGTAGGGAGTATATGATCCTGTCAGTATATTTCTCAGATAAATAATTCTAAAAAATAGTTAATTCCAAGTCAACTGCATCAATTATTAACATGATTCCAATATAGATATAGATATTATCTCACAACTCTAATCAGACAACATTCAATTCTATCCTTGCTACAGAGCCACGGAAGTACAGAGAACCACTTATTCCTAGGTGATTATATATGATTGACTCACCCATCTTTATTTTTTCTAAGGGCAAATTTTAATTTCAGTGATGAAAAATGTAATCTCAGCTCTTCAAAGTAATATTGAAATTGACCCACTGACTCTTAGAGATAAGATTTCAGAGAATATTACTTAATGTACACAGCACACATTCATGAACACATGCATCTAAAATAATAAGAAATATATTTCAATTTTATTTAATTTACAGGCTAATCTCAATGTTCTAACCTGGATAGAAATCATATTTGTCACTTATGTTGCACATGGCATACTGGGGGGGGGGTAGCATTCCCCATTAAGGGAGTTTGTTGTATCACTTTCAGTAGTTGCTTTGTTTTTGACACATGCTAAAACAGCACTTTCTGTGATGGAGAAATGGCTTTATGGACTAGATCATTTTAAAAAGTAGAAAGTTCATAATATTCATGATAGGCAAAGAATGAACATGAAAACATTTTGTACCGTACATATAGCCCCCATATACCTTGTGACAAAGTACAAAAAATCATTTGTTACACATAGGCCATGCATACCAGTTACAAAAAGAACAAAGGTTGTCTTTTCTATTAAAAAAATAAATAAAAGCATTTGCAAATAGCTTTCTACTGAATAGCTATTTCAGGAGTACAAAATAAAAAAAAATTAATCTGTCAGGTCAAAATAAAAGTGACATTTTATAAAATCAGGAGAAAGAAACTGGTTTGGAAGAAAAATATGCCCTGCAAGAAGTATTTTAAAGATGTTTGTTTGAAACACATTGTCACATGATGTTGTACTAAAAAAAGATGCTATTGCATCACCTGATAAAATTCTCAGAATTCCCATCCTTTAAATTCCATCAACAGAATTTTCCATCTGCAAAATAACCTGCCTAAAAGAAATTTACAATAGGTTTAAGGCGATTCATTAATATGAAAATAAATGTTTAATGTCTTACGGATTTGATTGTTTTATGAGTAGGTGACACATCACACAAGACGTAAATTTGCCATACGGATTTTACCAAAATCTTGGTATAACTGATGGATACTGAACTATAAAAAGAAGTTCATGATCTGTATTATATTTTTCACTCGCATTCATGTACCCTGTTGGGTATCTTTAGTCTGGACAGGGTAATTTTTCAGAGAAAGATACGAGATAAATAGATCATGAACTTCAGTATTTCAAAGTGTTCAGTCATTTCGATTTTAAATAACTCACAGGTCATGTCAAGTAATGATCAATAATGACATAATAGAGACGGATAAATATAGCAATTGAAACGAAAATGTTAAAGGTATTTCATCATTTACCCATTATATTTCTAGTTTATTTTACAGCATACATAATATTGAGCACATCTGTCCATGAATACCTTTAAATCAAAAAGGGACGTGAAAGCAATAGACAGTGGTATGCACTAAATGGTTGAGCAATCTCTGCCTGGATAGAAAGTACTCTTTTAAAACGAAGCTAGTGCCTTAAATTATCTTCAATGTGACATGCTTACGCTCCCTTAGGGACAGGCAGACAGTTTATCAATATCTATATATTATATTCTGACTGTGACAATTCCCAAGGTTTTACTTTCTGTCATGCACTATTGAAGCGACTGAAATCCAGTGAAATAAATGCCAGAGAATGATGTCTAAGGCATTCATGATTTTGTATCACAGTGAGTCTTTGCTACTTTGGGCTCTACAGAATCCATTCCTTGATCACACTGTAATTTCAGTCACACCCTCAACAGGCTTCAATAAAAGCAGAAACTGCAGAGGCTCTAAGGTGTTATGAGCCAGTAAACAGACACAAATTTTAATTGTAATGACATGCCAGTCAATCAAATATTATCTATCTTTAAATGGGAAGGTAAAAATCTTAGAAAGATCAATTGATTTTCCCAGGGACACCTCTATAATGAGAATTAATTAGAAATTCAAATCTGCGTTGACTAATGCATTCTAAGCTGAGAGAGTTGATTTAAGGTTTCCAGTTCAGCAAGGAGACAGATGTCTCTTCCATAGACTGGGAAATCAGAAGAGACCTATTCACACTCCCAAGTGAAAAATCAAACTGTCAGAAAATATATCTACAATAATTGAGGACTGAGAATGTTCACTTTGTATGCCAACAAAATATGACATTAACCATTGTGGAAGGTTACCAGTCAATGACTGTATATGCTGTGGGTTTAACAGTCACTCCTACTTCTGAGAGTTTCTCTGTCTATTTAAAAAAAACTTACTATATAGCATATTTTTTTCAAGATAAGTTAGCATTTTTTTCTGGGCAAAAATATTTCAATTATGTCTACTTCCATTTCACAGCTTAAAAAAACGTTCAGAGATATAGCTCTATCCTCCTCACTTCATTATTTCTTTCAAACATTTTCTTATTGTAACACTGAAGTTGTCACTTTGCTATATTTCCACTTTTCAGTTATATCTTCTAAAATCAATTCTTTAACATTATATGTGTTACTAACACATCAATCTCGATTACTAAACATGACCTCACCCTGATGTCCACACTCTACTATTTAACCACTTTTAGCTGAAAACTATTTTACACTTCCTTAATTCTCCTGTTGTTCGAAAAACATCCAATTTATCATGTCCTATTACAAATGTCTTTTTTTTTTGTTTGTTTGTTTCTATATTTCTTTCTTTTTAATTTTTATTGTGACCAAAGTGCATTACAAATCTTTCACTGCATCATTTATGGTACATAGTGACAATGAATGAGGGACATTCAATGCCCCATAAACATTTCTTTAAATGAAAATTCATTTATCGTTTCTTTCATCTAAGCATCTTATTTTCTTTCCATCAGTAAATACAAAATCTTTCAACTGAGTCCTGAACTTTTATATTTCTGTGTCTTCTCACAGAATTTAGTATAAAAAGCTATTTTTCATTGTGAAAAATACACTAATCTGGCATTTACCATTTTCAAATCAAGTGTTGATTCCACTGATAAATATTATATTTGGCTTTTTGTGCCTTCAATTACCACTCTCTAAAAAGTTATTTATTCAAAACTGAAGTTCACAAGTTATATATTTACTCTGTTCTTTTTCTCCCAATTCTTAGCAGTCACTATTATACTTCTGTCTATGAATTTCAATGGACTGTGCATTCACATAAAACAAATTCACTTCATAGCTACACTGTGATTGCTTTGTTTCATTTAGAATAATTTCGATGTTTCTCTGCATTACAGTAGATAATACATATTATTTTTTTTTCTGGAAAGGCACATTCAACTGTCGTCAGGGATTACACCTGAATATGGGCTCAGATATAACTTCATGCAGGGCATGAGGTGATATTGGTGACTATATAGGTCACATAGGTAACTATATGAAGCGATATGGTCGCATGTGAAGCAAATGCCATACACGCTACACTCTCTGGCCCCAGAATAAATGGTTATCATTTTAATACAGCATAATATTTTTTATGTTCACATAATCTCTGGTTCATCTTTCGATGCCTGATTTTCTAATAAGTCTCCCTTCTATAAGATGAATAATTTTGTTGTAAACACTTGGCTAAAAATATTTTTAAATGTATGCATTTTTGAAAGCACTGATATAATTTTTTAAAAACATGACAATTTTGGGGGGCCACACCCATTGATGCTCAGGGGCTACTACTGGTTTTGCACTGAGAAATTGATCCTGGCTTGGGGGGACCATATGGGATGTTAGGGGGAACAAATTGCAGTTCGTCCTAGGCTAATGCTTGCAAGGCAGATAGATGTCTTACAAGTGCCACCATTCCGGCTCCCAAAACACCACAATTTTATATTATCACCAGTATAAAACAAAAGGTTAAAGTTATTCTTATTCTCACTAATGTGAATATGCATATTATTACGTTTATAAATTATAACATAAATATTGTGCTATAATGGATTTGAAAGAGTAGGAAGTGGTAAAGTACAAGGTGGTTTCTATGCCTTTTTGGTCTTTTTTGGGGGGCCAAACACAGTAGTTTTCAGAGACTACTCTTGGCTCTGTGACTAGAAATCAATCCTGAAGGCATAGATGGAATCAGAAATTGAGCATCTGTCAGTTATATGTATATGTTACATATACAAATATGTTATATAAATTGTATGTAAAGAAAGTACCTTAACTTCTGAGCCATCTCTTTGTTCCATAGTGGTTTAAAGATTATGTTTAAAGATGGTTTAAACAAAGGTGTATTAATCACTTGATTACAATTTTTAAGCAGTAAACAAAGTATGACGCTGGTGTTCTTTTTTCTTTTCTGAAGTTTACTAAAAGTTCTATCCTATCTATGTTAGGTGCATATTATGAGAGGTAACGAAAGAAAAGCAATAAAAATATTTTCCAGCAAGAAGTTCTTAGTTAAATCATCAGCAAAAAAAAATCATAAATTCTTATACAGATAAGATAGAGCATCAAAGGGCAGCCAACCCTCACAAGAGATTTTGTAATGATGGTACTATAACTTGAATGTAGCTTAAGACGTAGTTAAACATACTCAAATCCACATAATTAATAAAAGCCTCCTTTCTTCCGTTTTCTTCCTCAAGGTCTTTAGGCTAGCTTCTCCTTTATTGGAATATTACATTTTCCTAATTAATTCCCCTAGTTCCCCAATGAGCTAGCTTTCTTTACTTTTCCATTTTTATCTACCTTTCTAAGTACTAAAAGAATAATTATCCTAAAATGCCATTTCCCTTTTTATGCCCACTGGATCAAGGCAGCATGATTTCTATTATTTATTTCCTGAATTGCTTTAAAATGTTTATCCTTGGGGACCAGAGAGAGAGAGAGAGAGAGTACAGAGAGCAAAGTGCTCATCTCTAATGATTATATATATATATACATATATATATACATATATATATATGTTTCTTGAGACCATGAGTAGTGATACAATAATATACAGCCAGCAAT
>PVKC010009500.1:0-26761 GCA_004027635.1 Crocidura indochinensis
CGATTATTTATGATGGGTGTCATCCTCTCTGATGTAAGGTGGAATCTCATTGTTGAATTTCCCTAATGATGAGTTATGGTGAACATGTTTCTATGTGTCTCATGGCCAATTGCCATTATTCTTTGGAAAAGTGCCTATTTATTTCCATTCCCCATCTTTCTATAGATTTTGTTCTGTTTTTGTGGAGCTCATCTTACTGAGTGGTTTGTATATCTTAGATATCAGCCCTTTATCTCATGTGTCAAGTGTAATGATTTTTTCTATTTTGTGTTAGCGGTCTTCTGGTTTTAGCCAGTGTTTCTCTTGCCAAACAGAAACTCTTTAGTTTGATGTAATTCCTTTATTTTGATTTGATGCTATTATTCTTACCAATGGCATTTCAATATCAAAGACGTGTTTGAGGTATATGTCTTGGATCATTCTTCCTATTATTCCTTGATGAACTTTATGGATTTGTTTCTGATTTCAAGGTATTTTATTAACTTTTATTTAATTAATTTAGTTAATTTTTGTTTGCATCAACATTTAGTTTATTACAGGTGGTTATCCATTTGTTCCAAAACCATTTTTGAACAGATTACCTTTGCTCCATTTCAGGTCCTTAGATCCTTTGTCAAATATTAGTTGTATATTTGGGGATATATACCTGGATATTCTGTTCTAAACAAATGGTCTGATACTCTGCCTTTGTTCCTACACCATGCTGTCTTGATGACTATGGCTTTCCACTAAAGCTTCAGGTTTGATAAAGAAATGCCTCTCAGTTTCTTATATTTTTAGTATGGATTTGGCTAACCTAGGTCATTTGTGATTCCAGATAAACTTTATATTTGATATTTCTACTTCCTTTAAATATGATGTCTGCCAAGACCTCTAGGCACAGAGGCCTTATTTTACCATCCACGATGAAACAGAAGTCTTCTATACTCCAAAAAAGCACCAAAGAGAGAGTAAGTGATCATGCAAGGAGTCAATAGTTAATCCCATGACAGTTTACTTCAGGGGTGGAGAACCCTGCATGTCCGAAGGAATTTTATAGAGGGAATTACCTCTATAATATCCCCAATAGTTACTGTGCCTATGCAGGGAGAAAAAGAAAAAAAGCACAAAATCATCATTTTTTCACATATATAATTATTGATTGATCAATTATTATTGATGTCTTTATTTTGGTTAGATATTGAAGTTGATCTCCAATTTTATTTTATCTTTATTTTTCTTTATGTACTACAGTATGGTTTAATTTCAGAACAGAGACAATTGTGTGGTGCTTGTCTTTATTGCTGTAGTGCTCATTGGATATTTAGTTTGATAATTCTTTCAGTATTAATGTGGTATTCCAATACCTTTTTACATGTCCTCACTCAAACTGAAGTTTAAAGCCTCTAGAAGGAGTCTGCCATTTTCAACTTTTTTTATTTATTTTTATTTTTAATTTTTTCTTATTTTTCATTCCATTCTATTGTTGTTCTTTCCTTCAAACGAAACCACATAACTCGAATTATCAAGCTCAACCTCTCAAATGGCTGGGGAAACAAGGGAGGGTCCCAGGACCAAACAGATATATGATCACTAATAGTAAGAGAGGACCAACTACTCTAGCAGCCAGGGAGGGTGATAGTGGGGGACAGGGTTGCAGGAAGGGAACGGGGATTGAGGGGAGGACAAATTTGGTGATGTGTAGTCTCCTGATTTAATGTTAATATGTACATAAAATACTACTGTGAAAGATATGTAAGCCAATATGATCAAAATAAAAATGAAATAAAATATATTTGATGTCTGAATTTGGATAGGGATAGCAATGAATCTATATAGTAATTTAGGCAAAATAGACATTTTGATTATTTTGATACTTCTTACCCATGAGCAGTTAAAACACTTCAATTTCCTTAGATCTTCAATTTCTTAGATTCACTTCAATTTGAAGTTTTAATGGTATAGGTTTTTCACTTTTCTCTTCTGGTTGATTTCCAAGTATTTGATATTTTAGATACTATTTTAAATGGGATCAATTCCGTAAAGATTTTCTCTTCTCCTTGGTTAATTGTATTGAGGAATGCAATTGTTTTTTGTGTATTGATTTTGCAGCCAAACACTTTACTGTATTGGCTTATTGTTTTAGGAGTTTTTTGTGAACTATTTAGGGTTTTCAATGTATATCATCATATCATCTGCAAATAGGGATATTTTGACTAATTCTTTCCCTATATGGATTCCTTGGATTTCCTTCTCTTGACTGCTATTGATAGTGCTTCTAAAATTATGTTAAGAGTGAAGAAAGTGGGCAGCCTTGCCTACATTCTGTCCTTTGTGGAAAAAGTTTTCAGTTTTTCACCATTAAGAATAATATTGGGCTGTTCCCAGACACCTGAGATTGGATTGCAACAGCATTCCTGATTTTTGCCAGTTCCTGCTGGGAGTCAGATGCCATCTAGGGCCATGCTGTTCTGAGATGCCTGATGTTGGATTGCATCAGAGTTCCCGCCAGTGGTCTTTGACACAAAGATGGCACTAAATCCCATGACAATACTCTCAATGTTAATGGACTAAATGCACACGGTGAGCAACACAGAGTGTCTAAATGGATCAAAAAAATAAATGTAACCTTCTGCTGCCTATAAGGAACACACCAAAATAGTCAAAACAAACATTGAGTCAAAATAAAAGACTAGAGAAAAATCATCTGATAATAAAACACCTGTAAAAAAGCTGGAATGGCCATACTAATATCAGATGATGAAAACTTTATATTCAGAAAAGTTGTAAGGTACAAAGGTGGACATTTTGTATTAATCAAGGGATATGTAGAGCAGGAAGAAATCACTCTCCTAAACTTATTGCACCATTGAGGGACCATCAAAATATTTAATACAATTGTTGAAATCTGAAAAAGGACATCAGTAACAACATTATACTTGTGGAAAATCTCAAAATGTCTTTGTCAACACTTGATAGGTCAACCAGACTGACTCTCTACCCCCAAAAACCAGGATACACATTCTTTTCCAATGTAGTATGTCATTTCCAGGATAGACTACATATTGTCACATAAAAACAGACCTCCATATATCAAGAGGATAGAAATTTGCAGGATACCATTTCTGACCACAGGGCTCTGATGTTACATGTAAACTACAAAGGGAAACAAACTGGAAAGTAAACAGCCTAATACTGAACAAACAGTAGGTCCGAGATGAAATCAAAGAGGAAATCAAAACTGTTTTGGAAACAAATGACAATAAAGACACAAAATATCAGAACCTTTGGGACACAGCAAAAGTAGTACTGAGAGGAAAATTTATAACTTTGTAAGCACACATAAGGAAGAAAGAAGGGGCATAACTTAATGACACAACTCATAGACTTAGAAATTGCTCAACAAAGGGAACCAAAATTAGGGAGACAGAAGGAAATAACAAAGCTGAGAGTAGAAATCAATGAAGTGGAAACCAAAAAAAAACTATATGAAAGATCAACGAATGCAGAAGTTGGTTCTTCATAAAAATAAACAAGATTCATAGACCATTGGCAAAACTAACAAAGAAAGAGAGGAATTTGATAACCTGTATTAGAAATGAAAAAGGGGAGATCACATCCAATATTGCCAAGATTCAAAGGGTAATCAGACAACTCTGAGAAAATCTATGCCACTAATAATGTAAACCTGGAAGAAATGGGTAAATTTTTGGACTCTTATAAGTTGGAATTTTATAACTCTCTTCCATGGTTGAATAAAGAGTATGTAGCATATCTAAACACTCCCATATTATAGAGGAATTACTACCAATATGGTAATATTTTTTATGAATTTAAAAAAAAAGAATACTTACAAATAGCTTTTAGGAAGCCAACAGCACCTTGATACCAAAACCAGACATGCATGCTACCAAAAAGAAAATTACAGACCAATATCCATATGAACACAGATGCAAAGATCCTCAACGAAATACTGGCACACAGGATTCAATGAATCATTAATATCATCCACTACAATCAAGTAGATTTCATTCAGGAATGCAGGATGGTTTAACATCTGTATATCTGTCAACATAATACACAGCATCAATAACAAGAAAAATAAAAATCACAAGATCATATCAATAGACAAAAAGAAAGCATTTGATAAGGTCAAACAACAATTCTTGATCAAAACTCTCAGCATGATGGGAATGAAGGGGACCTATCTCAATATAACTAAGGCCATCTACCACAAGCCAATGGCATAAATTATCCTCAATGAAGAAAAATTAACAGATTTTCCTCTAATTTCTGGCACAAGAAAAGGATGTCCTCTCTCACCACTCCTCTTCAACATAGCACTGGAAGTATTTGCTATAGCAATTAGGCAAGACAAATATATCAAAAAAATCCAGATAGGAAAGAAAGAAGTCAAACTCTCACTGTTTGCAGATGACATGATACTCTACTTAGAAAACCCTAAAGACTCTACCAAAAAGCTTCTAGAAACAATAGACTCATACTGCAATGTGGCAGGCTACAAAATTAACATACAATAATCAATGACTTTTTTATACACCAATAACAGGGAAGAAATGGATATTAAGGAAACAACTTATTCAAATTAGTACCAAACAAAGTCAAATATCTTGGTGTCAACTCGACTAAAGATGTGAAGAACCTATATAAAGAAACTTTAAAACCCTGCTCCAAGAAATAATATATGACACATGGATATGGAAATATGCCCTGCTCAAGGACTTGCAGGATTAACATAATTTAAATGGCAATCCTCCCCAAAGCATTATACAGTTTCAATGCATCCCTCTAAGATGCCCATGTCATTCTTTAAAATTGGATGAAACATTGAAATTCATTTGGAATAATAAGCACCCTCGAATAACTAAAGCAGTCCTGGCAAAAAAGAATATGGTAGGCATAAATTTCCCCAACTTTAAATTGTATTACACACCAATAGTTATCAAAACAGCATGGTATTGGAATAAAAACAGGCCCTCAGATCAGAGGAATAGGCTTAAACACTCAGAGAATCTTCTCCAAACATACAATCCTCTAATCATTGATAAAAGAGCAAGAAAGTCTCTTAAACAAGTGGTCTTGGCACAACTGGCTAGCCATTTGCAAAAATATTAGACCCTCAGCTGACATCATGTATGAAGACAAAATCAAATTGATTAATAAATTTGATATCAGACCTGAAACCATAAAGTATATAGAATAACACATAGGTAAAACATTGCATGATATTGAGAATAAAGGCATCTTCAAGGAGGAAACAGCATAGATTAACATAATGAAATATAGTAAACTGAGAAGCTTCTGAACCTCAAAATACATAGTGCCCAGGATACAAGAGCCATCCACTGAGTGGGAGAAACTATTCACCCAATACCCATATGATAAAGGGCTAATATTCAAAATAAACAAGGCACTGACAGAATTTTACAAAATAAAACATATAATCCCATCACGAAATAGGGAGAAGAAATGGACAGACATTTTGATAAAGAAGAAATACAAATGGCCAAAAAGCTTATGAAAAATTGCTCCACATCACTAATCATCATATAGATGAAAATCAGAAGAATTATAAGGTACCATATCACACCACAGCGATTTTCACACATAACAAAAATAAAAACAAACAGTATGGCACGGATGTGGAGAGAAAGGAACACTTATCTAATGCTGGTGTGAATGTCGTCTAGTACAAACTTTATGGAAAGCAACATGGAGATTCCTCCAAAAACTGGAAATTGAGTTCCCATACGATCAAGCTATCTACATTAGGAATATACCCTAGAAACACAACAATACAATACCAAAATCCCTTCCTTACACCTACATTCATTGCAGTACTATTTACTATAGAAAAATTCTGGAAACAAGCAAGATCTCAACAGATGAATGGATATAGAAATAAAGGTACATATACACAATGGAATATTATGCAGTTATCAGAAGAGATGAAGTCATGAAATTTTTCTATACACAGATACACATGGAATCTATTATGCTGAGTGAATAATTCAGAGAGAATGAAAGACATAGAATGGTCTCACTCATTTATGGGTCTTCAGATAAATGAAAGACATTTTGCAATAATTTTAAAGACAAAAGAGAGGAGGGCTGGAAGCTCCAGCTCACCTATGAAGCTAACCACAAAGAGCGATGATCTTAGTTAGAGAAATAACTACATTGAGAACTATCCTAACAATGAGAATGTATGAGAAAATAGAAAGCCTGTGTAGAGTACAGGCAGGGGTGGTTGTGGAGGAGGGTGAATTGAACACTGGTGAGGAGAATGCTGCACATGACAGAAACCCAACCACATTCATGTTTCTAATCAAAGTATTTAAATAAATAAAAAGAATAATATTGGCTGTAGGCTTTATATAGAACTGTAACTATCATGAGGAAGATTATTTGCAACCCTATTTTGCTGAATGCTTTCATCATAAATGGGTGTTGCAATTTGGCAAATGTCTTCTGTGCATCGATTGATATGTTCATGTAGTTTTTATTTTTTATTTCTTTTTGCTGATGTAATGTGTGATGTTGATTGATTTTTGTATGTTGAATCATCCTTGTATCCCTGGGATGAAACCCACTTTGTCATGGTGTATTATCTTTTTTATGTACTATTGAAATTGCCAAGATTTTGTTGAGGATTTTGTACCTATGTTCATTAGTGATATTTGTCTGTAGTTTTCTTTCTTGGTGGGGTCTTAGCCATCTTTGGAAATGAGTGTGATGTTCGCATCATAAAAGTAGTGAGGATGGATTCCTGTTTTTTTGATGCTTAGAAAGAGCCTGAGGATCAGTGATTGTAAATCTCAAAATGTTTGATAGAATTCACCTATAAAACCATCTGGAGTTGGAGTTTTGTTCTTGAGTATTTTCTTGATTACTGATTAAATTACCTCAGGCGTTATTGGCCTGCTTACGTTTTCTACATTCTTCTTTTCAGTCTCGGAAGATAATTTTTCAGAAAACTGTCAGTTTCTTTTGGGTTCTCTAACCTAACCGACTATAGTTGTTCATAATATGTTCTCACTATGTGTTGGATTTCTTGCAACCCATTGTAATCTCACCTGTTTTAGGTGATTTTCCTCATTTTGGGGGCAGGGAGAATCTTGACTACAGTTTATCTATCTTATTTATTTTTTTAAAAAACCATTTCCTGGTCTCATTGATTATTTCTGTATTGTTTCCCTAGTTTTTATGTTGTTTATTTCTGCTCTAGTTTTTCTTTTTAAATTTTTTGTCTTCTAGTTCTGATTGGGTTTTTTGTTGCTGTTTTGTCCAGATCCTTGAGGTATCCTTTAAACCAGGGGTCCTCAAACTTTTTAAACAGGGGCCCAGTTCACTATCCCTCAGACCATTGGAGGGCCAGACTATAGTAAAAAAAAACTTACAAACAAATTCCTATGCACACTGCATATATCTTATTTTGATGTGAAGAAACAAAACAGGAACAAGTACAATATGTGCCCTGTGGGCTGTAGTTTGAGGACCACTGCTTTAAACTGTTGGCTTTGTCATTTTCAAGTTTCCTGGCATATGCCTGTATTACTGAGTTTCCCCATAATTACTGATTTTGATGTGTCCCAAAGATTTTTGACAGTTTGTCTCTCTGTTATTGTTTGTCTCAAATAATTTTTGAAATAATCTTTTTATTTCTCCCTTGACTTCCTCTTTGATAGAGCTGTTGCTGATTACCATGTTGTTTAATCTCCAGGTGTTGGATTTTCTCCACAGTTTCTTTTTATAGTCAAGCATGATCTCTGTTGCATAATGATCTGATAGAGTGCAAAATATCATATTTGTGACTTTGTGTAAGTTAGGATTACATCATATATCTTAAGGCATGATCTATTTTAGACAAGGTTCCATGTGCACTTCAGAATGTGTATTCTGCTTTCTAGGGGTGGAGAGTCCTATATAAGTCCACTAAGCCCATTTCCTCTTGTTTCTCCTTTGGGGCTTTTATATATTTGCTTGTTTTCTGCCTACTGGATCTGTGTAGTAGTGAAAGTGAATATTAAAATCCCCTGTTACTATCACACTTCTTTATTCTAATCCTCTGTCTTTCCTGTTCAGTTAGGATTATTTCTTGCAGGCAACAGTAAACTGGTTTTTGTTTTCTATCCAACACTCTATTCTCTGTCTTTTAATGGAGGTATTTAAACCATTGACATTTAAGGAGGTTATTTACAGAGCAGGTTTTGTACTAGTGCACTGAGTAGAATGGTTGTTGCTACAATCAATTATTTGAATAGTGGTGGACTGGAAACATGGTAGGATTTTTCTCCATATCTCTTGCTGATAGTGTCTTCCTTATCTTCCTCATATTTCTTTGCTTTTGGTGTTTTAGTGTGTTCTGACTTTGTTCTCAGCCTGCCTATGTCACCTGTGGTGTGTGTCCTACACTGGAATGTGGTCCTAGGAGGAAATGGTGAGGGTAGTTGCTGAGATTTGGCCCACCCTCAGATCTCCTCGTTTCTGATACCTGTGAGAGGGTGCAGTCCCCAAGCTCTGATAATGATGACCTCTGATAGCCTTGTCTCGGATCAATCCCCAGTAGCTGCAAAGGAGCAGGTCACTGCACATCCAATCCCAGGCACTGCTAATTGTGACTGGATGCCTCCTCTGAGCTCTACTCTCTGTAACTGAGAGAGAAGCAGGTTACCGCCCATCTGGGTCCCCAAGCAAGCGGCAACCTTCCCTGATATCTAGCCCCAATACCTAATTGTGACTGCAGCTTTCCTGAAATTCATCCTCAGTACCTGCGAGAGAAGCAGGATGACGACCGTCCATCCACAGGCACACTATTGGTGACGGCAGCCTCCCCTGAGATCCAGCCTATTACCTGTGAGAGAGGCAGGTCAGCGCCCATTCAGCCCAGGTGTGCTAATGGCGACTGGTATAATTATTATATTTGTGACATTATGTAAGTTAGATTTTTGTCCTAAGTATCGTCTATCCTTCAAATATTTTCCATGTTAACTTGATTTGAATGGGTATTCAGTGTTTCATGCTTAAAAGACATATATATGCATATATATAAATTATACATAATATATAGATAATGATTATATATAATATATTATACATATATAAATTGTTCTAGTTCTTCCAGTTTCTACATTAGGGCTCTTGTCATTGTAAATGTTCTGACTAGTGGTAATAATTGTTTATTAATTTTTCCATTACTCTTACATTCCTGTCCATATTTTCTCTAGGTTAACATGCAAACATTTCACATATTTTGCCTTATCTATATTTGGTAATTTTGGTATAGCTAGTACTTTTTGCTCCAATGTTACCCTGATGAGTAACTAGTGTTCAACTTTTTCTTTGAGTATTTTTTTGATATGGAATGCAATATAGTCTGATAGAAGTATGGCTTTCTCGTTTTTGTGTCTTCAGCTTCATGCATAAATGTTTCCCACCATTTTACTCTGAGACTATCCTGAATTATTAATGTGTTTCTTGATGACATATTTTCATACTTTGTTTACTGGTCCAACACTATGCTTTGTGTCTTGTGATAGTTTTGTACATTAATATTTAAGAAAATTATTGACAGAGGGCTCTTGTGCTGTTATATTGTGTAGCATTGTTACAATTCCATTTTTGATTTGTCTAATTTTTATCTGAAAGGTAATTGAGAGTTTGTTTGATTAGCATGAATATTGTGAGTACTTCTTTGTCTGAGAATGTATTTAACCTTATCTCATAAATGAATGTTTTTCTTGTTAATGAACTTCAAGTTGAAAGTTTATTTCAGTAGTAATATGTGAAAAATTTTACATTTTGTTTGCCTGGATTATTTAAAAATGAAGATGAGGTTTATTTTTAAATTTATACTTGAGGTTTATTTTTGAGGCTTTCCACTTTTTACTGCTTTTAAGTGTTTATCACTATTTTTTGTCATTTGGATTACTAGATGACTTGATGTTATGCTGTAGGGGTCTATTTTATTTGACACTATTTGCTTGTATGGTTTATACAGCAGCATTCCCAAGAGTAGAAATTTTTTTTCTGCTATTACTTGCTCTTATCATTTTCATTTTTCTCCCATCTTATATTTTTATAAATTATAGATTAATTTGTCTTTGTTCATTAAGGACCTTATATTTCCATCCAATGTTTTATTTCCTATTTTTATAGACATCTTTGTCATTGCTGACTTGTAAACTGTCTTTTATTTTATTTATAAAATACAAAATACATTTGTATGATAGTTCCCATAGTTTCATTTGTATGGATCCACTCATCTATTTATACATTTTAGCTTTAAGGAGTTGGTTGATTTGTTTACCTATAGGTTTCTTGACTTTGCAGACTACTAAGTCTTGATTTCTAATACTAAGACACTAAGTAATTATTTTAAATATTCATCTACAAGAATCATGAATTTTGTTGGACTTGAAAATCACTAGGAGTTCTCCCTATATAGGTTGCTGTGGTGTCTTTCTGAGTTTCAACATTTTCTTTGCATTTGTTTGTTTGGAATACTTGAATTTCAGTTTGTTTAAAATATAATGCAGTAAAATGTTTGTATAATAGGTTGTTAGAGGTATATATGTTTCAGAGGTTATGTATTCTAGACAAAAGATGTTATGTAAGTATTTTATCCGTGCATTGGGAATGTTGAGATCAGGCTGCTGTTGCCAATTCCTGAAAGGAATGTTGAAAATGGGAGGTTGTGGGAGGTCTCCCAGTGTGTTTAAAGGAAGCCAAAGTGTGCATAAACTTGCCCTGGCCCCGTGTGAGCTTGGATTTGCATTACTTGGAATTTGGGGGATAGTTGAAGGGCAAAACACACAAATCTGTTCTGGGAAATTAGAAGTTTGATTTCAGGCAGCTTCTGTTGTTTCAAATTGATAACTTTGTTATTTTATTTTAATTGTGAATTTTGGGGGAGGAATATCCATCTTCCTCAGGGTTTTCCACTGATTCTCAAGTGGTGATTGATATACAGAGTGCATATTTAATTGCATTCAAAATGAAATTTTATATACTATGTTTAATATCAACTTGAAAATTAGACAATATGTCAATCTTTATAAAATGTTATTTAAGGGACCAGAGTGGTTGTGCAAATGGTAGGGTATTTGCCTTTCTTGCAGAAAACTAGGATGGGCTACAGTTCAATCCCAGAATCACATTTAGTTCCCCAAGCCAGGAGTAATTTCTGAGCCCATATCCAGAAGAAACCATTGAGTGTCACCAGTGTGGCCCCTTAAAAAATCAAAAACCAAAAAAGTGGTTATTTTACATTTGTATATATTTATATATAAATCTTGAATCTTACCAATCTGTGTTATCAACCCTATATTAAGGAAAATATTTTTATTGGGAACAAAGTGAATTACAATTTTTTACATTATATTTAAGGTACAAAGTGACTGTGAATTACAGACATTTCCATCACCAGTTTTGTCCTCCCTCCTCCCATATTCTTATCCTGCATCTTACACCTTCCCCTTTCCACCTGAAATCTAATGTAAAAGGTCCTCTTTGTATATAGCTGTATATAGTTGTAGATTGGGAATCTTGATCTTGTTGACTTTGCGTTTGGTGTTTAGGTTTGATCAATTTTGATTTCCACTCAAATTTCAAGGAACAAATAGCTCCAGGTATCAACATTTTTTCCCTCAATGTATGAGGCAGAACAATATGATTCAAGTTTTGTTGGTAAAAATAAAACAATGCATATAACAGCCAGCAATAGCAAAAGAAAAAAAACACAAAAGCAACAAGACACAGCAACAATAAGAAGGAAAAAAATGAAAGGAAAAGGAAAGAAAAAAAGAGGAGAGGGTAAGTGTAGCAAAGGTTTTATTTTCTTGCATAAACACAGTATTGAAGATATTAGAAAAGGAATTTACTAAGCATGAAGAGATTCAAGGTTTCTCCAATCCTAAAGCATAATGTCAATGTAACAACTACAGGTTCTGGATATTCTTATCAAACATTACGCCTTTATTTTATGGAGCTAAGACAGGTTCTGTACCTTTGTGGCTTACTAAATTGTATTCTGTCATTAGAGATATTGGAATTTGCACAGATACTAGGATAAAATCTAGGACAGAAGCTCTCTTTATGTTTCTGGAAGTTTTGTTCTGCGAAGTTGCTGTAGTAATAATATATATATATATATATATATATATATATATATATATATATATATATATATATATATATATATATATATATAGTTAGTGATTGTGGGTTTTGTACAGATCCTGAAATGAAGCCTAATGTAAAGTTTTTTTTATCCTTCAGATTTTTTGTTCTATCATCGTTGTCAAAGTAAGACTTCTGGAATTAGAGATTTTGATTTTGTAGAAATCGTAGGCTGCATCCTAGAGTAGGGTTTTTCTTATGGATACCAGAAGAGTTCTTATCAGTCACAGTTGTCAAAGTCAGTCTTTTGTTATTAGCGATCTTGGATTTTGTACAGATTAAAAGATTAAGTGTCTTCTGATTTTATGCTAACATTAGGTGATGAGGTAGGGAAAACTACTCTTAAATCAAGTTTTTGCTGTTTCCTCATCATAAGGACGTCAAATCAACCTGTCATATGTTGATGCCAGCGTGATATTAAGAATCCCTTGGAAGATTTTGGTACTGGGGTTTAGATTTGGATGGTTTCTGTCTGAACACATGGAACCAAAGTCACTTACACATTACAAGTATTAAGGGTGGGAGGCCACGATATTTTAGAAAATATTTGTCTCCACCCACAACAACAGGAGCTAATTTTTGCTTATGTTTTGGGCTATGTAAAGAGCATCTCCTGCACCTTGTCTCCTGACTTCCAGTGTGTGACAGCCAAAATAGATACCAGCAAAGAATGCTCTCAAGCACACAGTGCACTGGTAAGCTTGTCTCTGCCCACACAAATTATAAATAATTCTTCCTGTGTTTAAGGTAAAGGGAACTGTGTAAAGTGTGCCAAGATTCCTGATTTCCAGTATGCAGAAATCAAAGAAGACACCAGCAAAACAAAAAACCACTCAAGTGCCCACTGCACATATAGCATAGTATCTGCCGACAAAAGGTGGAGCCAGGAGAGTGCTCTGTTTCACTCTGCAGCCACACAATCTTCTAGAACATGAACCTTATCAGAACATGTAGTAAGACCTACACAATAAGCATGAAAATGTGAAAACAAAGCAGGACAACAGCATGTATAGAAATGAAGATGACAGCTCTGATGAACCAAAATATACCAACTACCTAATTATTCTCTAAAAAATAAAGAGTTTACAATAGAAATGTGAGGCTGTCATAGAACTTAAAGAAAGCATAGAAAAATCTGAACGGATAAAATATATATAAATCAGAAAACCCCAAAATGAAATAAGAGACTGAAAATCTTGCTGAAATAAAAAACTCCATTGACAGCCTGTAAAACAAAATAGCAGCTGCTGAGGACAGAATTAATGAGCTGGAAACAGATGCATAACAACTTCGTACAGCACACGATATTGGACATTAAACTTAAAACAAATGATCAGGCAATAAAAAAATTAATTGTGAACAGAGCAAAATAGAAGAAATTTAATAGAAACAATATAAGATCACTGTAGTCCTAAAAACTCAGGAAGAAATTTTCTAGGAAGAGGCAACAGCCCAGGACATCATTACAGAGAATGCAACAGTCCAGGGCATTATTACAGAGAATCTCCCAGAATTAAATTATACATGCAATTATATCCTGGATGCCTCAAGAGTGCCAGCTTAAAGAGAGGAAGAGAAAAGCACTGCAAGACACATACAAGTCACAATGACGAATCCCAAATAGGGACACAATATATAAAACAGCAAGATCAAATAGGAAAATTACATTCAAATGAGCAGTCACGATTTACAGAAAACCTGTAAAAGAAACACTCAAGTCTGTAGGAAGTTGTGGGAAATAGCCATGAATGCTTCACCTAGAATATTATACACAGTGAGACCTAGTTTTAGATTTGAATGAAGTATTCATGACTTCATGGATAAGTAATGGCTAGGAAACCTTAGTGGACTCAAAACAAGTGCTAAATAAAAAGCTGAAAGGATTTCCATCTGAGAAGAGCATGACCTCTGCCAGGCAGGGGTGGTGAGCTATAGGCCTTCAGTCCCATGGCCTTCAGTGGCCAATAGTCTCCATTTTACCCTTCCTCATGTCCACACAAGTGGATCCCAAAAGGCGGGAAGGAAACACAAGTTAGTGACCTCACCCACCAACCCAGTGGAACCAGGGAAGCCTGGAAGACCTTCCCGGATAGGACTGGGGTTACTTGTGCGCTACAATAATTCATTTTCATCAGGGAACTGCGTGGTCTTCCTCAGGGCATCTGAATTTAGTGACAGGACCCTAGTTCAATGGCCATCAGCTCGTCAATGGGTCAACATTTCACCCCAGTTTGTGCCCAAACAGGTGGGTCTGAAAGGGGTAAGGGAATCTAGTCAGTGACCCCACCCAACAGGTGAAAATGAATTATTGTAGCACACAGGTAACTTCCAATCTGGGTTTGCTTTTTAATTGTAACTCTTTGACCAATCAATGAGTATATATATCATCGCCATACCAATGACTGTTCAATGGTCATCTGTAATTTCATGGTATAGTCTCCCCATACAGTGTTCATTACCATGTCACTTGGTTATTTGACTAGAAAACTATAATTGTTCTAAAGAATCACCATAGACAATTTAGGCTACGAAGTCTTACTTCAATCTGGTTCACCCTTAACAAACATGATTAACCTAAGAGGAAAAAAGGGGACAGGGAGGAAAACCTTTCACACTGGACATGACAGTTTTACTTTCTCTCCTTTTTCTTTTCTCTTCCTTAAGGGTTCTATTTGATATCATGTAAAGAACCTTTTCAAATGTAAACCATGAACTTTTATTCTGACTGCCAATGTAGGCACATGGGTGTAAAGTATATGCCACACACACAGATTTTTTATTAGTTATGTATCTCCCATATTCAAAGAAAAGCAGGTATGAAACAACCCTTCAGCTGGCCTATAAAATATATCTCTATAAAGTCAAGAGGAGAGAAATAGTACAGACTAACTTCACAAATCATAAACCACTAAAATTAAAAGTGAACTACAAAAAATCATGAAGGAAAAATGTTCACACCTGGAATTCAACAGTTCATTACTGAAGGAACCAATGGGTCAGAGTTGAAATAAAAAATAAAATTAAAATATTACTTAAAACAAATAACAATATAGACATAGTCAGATTTCTGTCAGAATTTATGGTACATAATGAAAGATGCACTAAAAATAAATTTATAGCCTTCCAAGCACACATCAGAAATGAAGAAGGGAACTAAATAAAAAGCTTAATGACATACTTTCAAAATTAGAAAATTATCAACAAAGGAAACAAAATGTGTAGGTAAAAGGAAATAACAAAGCTTAGAGCAGATATCTATGAAGTGGAAATCAAAAACACAATCTGAAAGATGTACGAAGCAAAATTTTATTTTTTTGAAAAAATAAACAAGATCGAAAACCACTGGCAAAACAACAAAGAAACAGGGAGAGATAAATTTAATAAACTGGATTAGGAATGAAAGGGAGAGATCACTTCAGAAAATGCAGATTCAATGGGTAATATGAAACTACTTTGATTTCAAATTCTGTCACAAAACATGAAATCCTGGAAGAAATGAATAAATGCTTAGAGTCTTATGGTTAAATCAGGATGATCAAGCATACCTAAACAGAACCATCAATGCTGAGGAAATTAAAAGGGTAATCAAATGTCTTCCTAAAGACAAAAATTTCTGGTCCAGGTGGTTTCACTAACAAATTCTTTCATACCTTTCAAGAAGAACTTCTAAACTTAACCTTACCCCATTATTTAGTGTGTCTTTGCAGAAAGAAATGGTGCTATATTATATTGCTGGTGTATTTGGGGGTGGAAAGAGAAGAAAACAGAAGCAAGTCACACAGCCAGAAAAGATAAAGATGGAGACAAAAATATATGTTCTCCTGTACATATAAAGAGAAAAGTGTTTTTTAATAAAAATAAAAAATGAAATAAAAAGTAATTAAAGGAAAAAAAGTGATGCAAGAGACTACCTTATATTTGGGAAAGAGCAGGTAAAGAGGTAGTGTTATAGTTTAAAAAAGGCTCTTATCGACTAGGGATAAGAACTTATACTTTTTTTATAAAACAGGGGCATCTTCCACCTTGAATATATGTCATGTGGACCCAACCTAGACTCCAGGTGATTAGATACTGACCATCCAGCCTGGAACCCTGGATCCCAAGCATAGAAATAACACAGTTCTTTACAACAGCTACAGGAAATAAATCCCATCTGGGACATACTTAATACTACTTAAACACCAACATGCCATAATCAGAAGACTTGTCACCCTTTGGTCTGTCCAAAAGCCATGCTTATGATCTAAGACGACTGATTGATAGAACCATGACAGGGCAGTAAGTATCCTGGGGCCAAGAAAAATACCTTAGTGTAGGGTTAGACCTGAGACCTGCACAACAACCATGATCTCTAATTCCAGAGGTATGACTGAGACAGTAGCAAATGAATGGGTCTTCTGGTAATATAATGATATACGCTATCCCAGTCTCCATCCTAGGATCAGCACAAGGACCATGACCACCAACCACAGAAGATGGATTAAAATGACACTAAGGAAACAGAACTTCTAGAACCATAAAGAAAGACTTCACCATAAGTTCCATCCTTAATCTTTGCCGAGATGGAGATCTCTAGATACAGAGAAATGATTTTTCCACCCAGGATGGAACAGAAGTCTCCCATATACCACAAAAGCACCAAAGGGAGAGTAAATGCACCAGAAAGGAGTCTATAGTTAATCTCATTACAATATTCTCCAAGGATGAAGAAACTATGTATCTCTTAGTCCAAGGGAATTCTTTTTTAATGATTTTAATGTTTACTGTGCCTATGCAGGAGGGGAAAAGAAAGAGAGACAACAAAAAGCACAAAATCATCCTTTTTTCTTTAATTTAATTTTTTATTTTAATTTTTGTCGATTTCTTCGATTTGGTGTGGATATTGAACAGGTTGTATCCATTTTAAATTTTTTTCTATCTTCTTTTCTTCCGTTTTGTACTCTGTCATGATTTTTATCTCAATGTTCACAGCAAGTATGTGGTGCCTATCTTTATTGCTGTGGTGCTGCTTGGATATTTTATTTGGTTCTTCTTTTTATACTGATGTGGTGTTCCACCTTCTTTTTCCCCTTCATCTCTCAAACCAAGGAGGAAAGCCCCCCCCATTTTTGGCATATTTGATTTTTACCGCATTTTATTACTTTTCTCTTCTTCAAACAATAACACATAGCCTCAACTATCTAGACCTACCTCCCAGTTATAGGGTAATATAATGAAGTTACCATACCAAATAGTTGAAAGATCAATAAGTAGTAAGCTAGGCACAGAGGGGACCACTCATTCTTGCAGCCACAGAGGTGAAGGTGGAGGCTATGGGAGCATTATGTGAATGGAGGAGGAGAGAGGATAATTCAGTGGTGGAATTCTCCTGATTCAATGTTAATATGTACCTAAAATATTACTGTGCATGATATATAAACCACTATGATTAAAATAAAATTATATTAAACAAAGAACTTCTAAGAATCCTCTTGAGACTATTTTATAAAATTGAAGCAGGAACATTTTACTTAATAGTTTAAAGCAAACTATTTTACTTAATAGTTTTAGTATCAAATAGTTTTGTATCAAACCAGACTGACTGAGATGCTGTAAGGAAAGAAAACTACAGACCATTTTCCCTATGGACCACAAATGCAAAAATCCTCAACAAAATTATGTCATATAGCATCCAGTGTCTCATCAAGGAGGTCATACAACCACAACCAAGTAGGAGTCATTACAAAATGCAAGGATGGCTTAATATAAGTAAGTCAATAAACATATCAGCACACAATAAATAAAAAAAGATCAATCAATAGATGTAGAGAAAGCATTTGATAAGATCCAACACATATTCTTGATTAAAAAACTCTCATCAAATGAGAATGGAAGGAATTTTTCTCAATATAGTCAAAGTCATCTACCACAAGCCAATGGCAAATTTATTTCCATTTTATTTGTTTTTTTGTAAATATATTATTTTCTATTAATGATGTAATATTTATTTTGATCATAGTGGCTTACATATTGTTGACAATAATATTTTAGGTACATGTTACTTAATATCATGGGGATTTCCATCACGGAATTGTTCTCCCTCACCTCTGTTCCAATCCTACTTCCTATATCTTCCTCCCTCACCTCCAGGGCTGCAAGATTAGGTATTCTTCTCTGTGCTTAACTTGCTACTTAGTGGTCTACACCTGTTTGGTCTTGGTAGCGCCCTTATGTCCTCCTGTAACTGGGAGGCAGGTCTAGATAGATCAAGCTACAAGGTTTTGTTTGGAGGAGAGAAAAGTAATAAACTGGGGAAAAATCAAAGATGCTGAAAATGGTAATAATCTTTCTAGAGGCTCTCATCATCCATTTGAGAGATGAAGGGGGAAAAGGTGAATCACCTCAACAGTATAAAATGAAGTATTAAATAAATAAAATATCCATGAGCACTCCAAAAATAAAGGTAAGTGTCACATAAAGGCCATGATCTTGAGACAAAAGCATGGCAGAGCACATAAAGAAAAAAAAGAAAGGAAGAAAATAAATATATAAATATAAATGAAGACAACGAGTTCAATAACCACATCAAAACAAAGAAATTGACAAAAACTAGATAGTTAAATTAAAATAGGAAAAATTGTTTAGTGCTTTTTCCCCCTCCTGCACAGGCACAGTAAATATTTGGGTCATTCGAAAAGGAATTCCCTTGGCCTAAGAGCTACAGTGTTTCTCCACCCTTGGAGTATATTGTCATGAGATTAACTATAGACTCCGTGCAGGTTTAGTTACTCTCCCCTTGGAGCTTTTGTGCTATTTGGAAGACTTCTGCTCCATCCTGGGTAATAAAATTATACCTCTGTATCTAAAGATCTTGGTATCTACTCAAGACAAGGGGTGGAACTTATGATGAACTCTTTCTTTGTGGTTCTAGAAGTTCTGCTCCCTCAGTGTCATTTTAATCAGTCTTCTTGGTTGGTGATCTTAGTCTTTGCATTGTTCTTAGGATGTTTCTAGAAGACCCATTCTATTGCAATTTTCTCAGACAGACTTTGGAACTGGAGATCATGTTTTTTTGTGCAGGCCATAGCTCAAACTCTAGACTAATGCTTTTTATTGGTTCCAGGATACATAGTTCTATCAGCCAGTTACCTGTAGATCACAATCTTGGCTTTTGGACAGATCAAAGGGTATCAAGTCTTCTAATTATGTCTTATTGTTAGCTGGTGGGGTAGGATAACCTGCTCTAGGGTCAAGTTGTTCCCATTTTCCTCGTTGTCAGGATATCATAGTAGAGCTGGCAGTTGATGATATCCCAAACGGAATTTGTTTCCTGTAGCTGTTGTGAAGAACTGTGTCATTTCTATGTATGGGATCCAGGGTTCAAGGCTGAACGAATGATGTCTAATTACCTGGGGTCTAAGTTTGGTCCACATGACACTCTTTCAGTGTGCAAGATGTCCCTGTATTGTAAGCAAGCATGATTTCTTATCCTTAGTAGAGAAGAGCTCTTTTTATACAAAAGATTTCCCCTTATTTTAGTGTGTGTTTGCAAGGGTACTGGTGATACATTATATTGCCGGTGCAGTTTGGGGTGAAAAGAGAAGAAAACGGAATAGGTCACAATCTCCCTTAAAAGAATATAAAAATAGAAATAAAACTATATGTGCTCACATAAACATATAAAAATGACACAACAAGGTAATTAAAGGAACAAAATGATGCAATAGACTATCTTAAATTTGGGGGAAAACAGATTAAGAGGTCCTATAAACAGGTTTTATACTTATGATGAAAGTATAAGTTTCCACGTTGTCTTTTGGGACTTACTTGTGTGTGGGTTCCTGAGCACCTTTTCATCACGCACCCTGACCTTCAGTATGGTAAGAGAATCGCGGCAGGGAGGTCTTGGGACGAGTTCTTGCTTTGGGGGTACTTTTAGAGCTAAGTCCGTTTTCAAGTAAGAGTCCATATTAGGAAGAGTTGGTAAGGAGGACGAGCAACATGAGTCAGCAGGGGAGTTGGTTGGAACTTCAGTCAGGGATGGGGTGTGGGTTGGATTGGGTGTTCCTTCACTTGGGTGCTGGGTAGAAGGTAAGTCTTGATACCTAATGAATTAAGAACTGAGGATGAAGAGTTTTAATAAGGTGGAAAATCTGGAATGATTTGAGGGATACAGGGATAGTTGGATATCCAAAGATGGGGAAGGGGGAGTATATAGAGGGGCAGGAAAGAAGAAAAGAGAAAATACTTTAAAAAGAAAAGAAGAGAAAATAAAAAGAGAAAAATGAAGAAAGTTGTGAGAAGAGAGAAGAAAACAGCAAGGGAATTCTAATTTGCTTGAATGTGTTAGATGATTAGGGCCTGTAGTATAAGTCTGTAGGTTGCTGCTTCCATGGTCTGGCTCATCATGTGCTTCAAGTCCTAAAAGAAGGTAAAACCTAGAGATAAAGTGTACATTAAAGAGTTTTCTTGGGACATTCTCATAGTGCAAGCCAGGTATGGTATCTCCTGTGACTGAGCCATCTTAGTTTGTCCATCCTTTGTATCCAAAAATGCCTTTGGACAAAAAAGCTGGAGGTTATTTTTAATATAGTAAGATTAAGTCATTGATATATATTGTTATGAGATGTTTTTGTTGGAGTCTGTGATTTCCCATGGTATTCTTTACCTGTATTTCTGTATAAGATGCCTTAGGGGATATTATGGGTCTTTGTGGTAGAAGGCTGATTACATACCTGTTCTCTCTATGCTGCTGTTTCTGTTGTTGATTTCTTTGTGATATAATGTTTAGTCAAGAGTTTGTGTTGTTCTTCTTTCATGTGTTCTGGGCACTACTTCCCAGTATTTGTTGACTGTTGCAGTGTTTGGAGTGTCTACCCTGTTAAACCTTGTTATTTGATTGTTGAGTTTTAGTTGTATATAAGGTGTGTGTTCTAGGTGCTTCAGAATAGTGCTATCATTCTGTATTTATCTTTAATCTTATGACTTACTTCGTTTAACATAATATGTTCTAGATCCATACATGTTGCTGCAAAGTCTGTGACTATATAATTTCTGACTGCCAAGTAGTATTCCATCGTGTAATAATTGTAATGATCCACTCATCTGTTGTTGGCCATTGAGGTTGGTTCCAAGACTTGGCTATTATACTTAGTGCTGCTATAAATAGTGGGATGCACATATATTTTGGGATGAATGACCTTTCGACTTGGGTGTAGATACATAGGAGAGCAATTGCTGGGTCAAAGGACAACTCAATTTTGAATTCCTTAGCACTCTCCAGACTCTGCTCCATAGAGGTTGGACTAGTGTACATTCCCATTAGCAGTGGATGAAAGTGACTTTTGTACTGCATCCCCACCAACAGAGACAGGTCCCATTATTTTTTATGTTAGCCATTATCACTGCTAATGATAATGATAATATTTTTTATGTTAGCCATTATCACTGCTAATGTGAGCTGGTACCTCATTGTTGTTTTGATATGGATTTCTCTGATGATGAGTGAAAAAGATCATGCTTTCATGTATTTATTGGCCATCTTTCAGTCTTCCTCTGAGAAGTGTCTATTCATTTCGTCTTTCCATTTTTTATATGTATATAACTTTTATTTTAATCATATTGGCTTACATATTATTTACAATAATATTTAGGTACAAATTAACATAAAATCAGGGGAACTCCCATCACCAAATTGTCCTCCCTCCACCTCCATTCCCATCCTACTTTCTATATTCTCTTCCCTAAACCCCGGGGTTGCTAAAGCAAGTGGTCCTCCTTGTGTCTAGCTTACTACTTAGTGGTCTTACACCTGTTTGGTCTTGGTTACCCCCTTTCCACCCCTAATTGGGAGGCATGAATAGTTAGTTCAAGTTATGTTTGAAAATGAGAAAATTAATAACCTGGAGAGAGAGAGGGAAATGAGAAGAGGAAAAAGATAAATAAAATAAATAAATAAAGGGATTAAATACTCTGGGAACGGGTCGTCCTTTGTTTGAGAAGCAAATAAAATGAGCATTACAAAATAAAAATGAAGTACCGTATACAGGTCATGGTTTTGAGATAGCAATGTGGAAGTACACATAAGAAAAGAAAAGAAGAAAATAAATAAGTAAATATAGAGATATCCACTTCAATAGCCAAACCTCAATAATGAGATCAACAAAAGATAGATAAGCAAATAAAAATAGTAAAAAAAAAGAAAAATATTGTTTTGTGATTTTTCCCTCCTGCAGATGCACAGTAAATATTGGGGTCATTCAAAAAGGAATTTCCTTTGCCTAAGAGATACAGGGTTTCTCCATCCTTGCCATATATTTTGACGGGATTGACTATAGACTCCTTTCAGGTTCATTTACTCTCCCCTTGGTGATTTTGTATGGGAGATTTCTGCTGTATCTTGGGTGATAAAATCAGACCTCTGTATCTGGAGGTCATGGCATGTACAAGAGCCAAGGATTTGAACTTCTGCGTATGCTTTTCTGTGTGGTTCTAGAAGTTCTGTTCCCTTAGTGTCGTTTTAATCCAGCTTCTGTGATTGACAGACCTGGTCTTTTCGCTGGTCCTAGGGAGGGGCCTGGGATAGCATCTTTCATTATGTTTCCAGGAATACCCTTCTGTTGCAATAGTCTCAGACAGACCACTGGAACTAGGGGTTCATAGTTGTTATGTAGGTCATAGCTCATGCCATAGCCTAGGTCTTTTTTATTGGTCCCAGTATACATACAATCTGGCCATGGTTCTGTCAACCAGTCGTCTTTTCTCCCTGCAAAGGTACACCAAAAAAAAGGGAGAAATCTATAAAATAGAGCTCTTATTCAATAGGGATAAGAACTCATACTTGTTTACAATACATGGGCATCTCCTACCTTGAAAATATGTCACGTGGACCCAACTTAGAACACAGGTGATTAGACACCAGTCATTCATCTTGAACCATGAATCACAGACATAGAAATGACATACTTCATCACAACAATCACAGGAAACAAATCCCAACTGGGACACCCGTAATAGTGCTCGGACACCAACAAGTGCCAGCCCTATCATGAAATATCATCTTCCCATTTTTATGGCTTTATTTGTTTTGGGGGCTAAGCTTTCTGAGTGTTTTGTAAATTCTGGGTATCAGCCCATTATCTGATATGTTGAGTGAAAAGATTTTTTCCCAGTTAGTTATGTATAACAGTCTTCTTTTGCCATGCAGAAACTTTTTAGTTTGATGTAGTCCTATTTGTTTATGTTTGACACTATAGTTCTTGCCATTGTTGCTCTGTACTCGAAGACATTTTTGATATATAGGTCTTTGAGCGTTCTATCTATTTTATTCTCTATAAATTTTATAGATTCAGGTCTAATTTCGAGGTCTTTGATCCATTTTGAGTTGAATTTTGTACAAGGAGTGAAATTCTAATTTCTTACATGTGATTTTCCAGTTGTACCAACAACATTTGTTGAAAAGACTTCCTTTGTTCCATTCAAGTCTTGGATCTTTTGTCAAATATTAGTTGATTTATGTCTGGGGGTTTATGTCTGGAAATTTTTTTTCAAACTACCTGGTCTGAGGCTCTTTCCTTGTACCAGTATCATGCTGTTTGGGTCAGTATGCATTATACTATATATACAGGTTAAGTAGTGAGATGTCACCCAGCTTCTTGTTTATTAGTATGTGTTTGGCTATCCTGGGTCTTTTGTAATTCCAGACGAATGTTATGATTGATTGTTCTAATTCTTTAAAGAATGATGTCTGAATTTGGATTGGGATTGCATTGAATCTATATAGTAGTTTTGGAAGGGTAGTCATTTTGACTATGTTGATTCTACTGACCATGAGCCTGGGATGTTCTACCATTTCATGAGATGCTCTTCAATTTATTTCTGGAGTGTTTTGAAGCTTCACTGGTATAGGTTCTTCACTTCTCTTGTAAGATTGACCCCTGTGTAACGTATATTGTTTGATACTATTTTGATTTTGATCTCTCTCTACTCGACTTCATTATTTGTGTAGAGAAACTCTAATGTCTTTTGTGTATCGACTTTGTAGCTACCCACTTTGTTATATTGGTTAATTATTTCTAGGAGTTTTACTGTGCACTCTTTATGGTTTTTGATGTATATCATATCATCTGCAAAAAAGAGATACTTTGAGTTCCTCTTACCAAATTTGGAATCCTTAGATTCCCTTTTCTTGTCGGATTTCTATTGCTAGGACTTCTAAAATTACATTGAATAAGAGTGGAGAGAGTGGACAGTCTTGCTTAGTTCTTGAGTTTATTGGAAATGTTTCCAGATTTTTTGCCATTCAGGATAATGTTGGCTGCGTGGTTTTCATAGATAGCTGTAACTATCTTGAGGAAGGTTCACTCAACCTTATTTTGCTGAGTGTTTTCAACATGAAAGTGTGTTGGATTTTGTCTAATGCCTTCTCTGCATCTACTGATATGATCATGTGGTTTTTGTCTTTTTTGTTGCTGATGTGTTGTATGATGTTGATTGATTGACATATGTTGAACCAACCTTGCATTCCTGGGATGAAACCCACTTGATCATGATGTATGATCATTTTGATAAAGTGTTGAATTAGGTTTGCTAAAATTTTATCTAGAACCTTTTCATCTATGTTCATTAGTGAGATTGGTCTGTAGTTATATTTCTTGGTTGTGTCTTTACCATCTTTGGAATGAGTGTGAGATTAGCCTCACAAAAGAGTTGGGGAATATTCCTGTTTCTTCAATGTTTAGAAGAGCCTGTGGAAAAGTGGTAGTAAGTCTTCTAGAAATGTTCGACAGAATTAGCCTGTAATTCCATCAGACCTGGACTTTTGTTCTTAGGGAGTTTCTTTTTTTTTTTTTTTTTTTGGTTTTTGGGTCTCACCCGTCAGTGCTCAGGGGTTAATCCTGGTTTCATGCTCATAAATTGCTCCTGGCAGGCACAGGGGACCATATGGGGCACCGGGATTCAAATCAGTGGCCTTTTGCATGAAAGGCAAACGCCTTACCTCCATGCTATCTCCTGGGCCCCCTTAGGGAGTTTCTTATTTATATCTTAAATTTCTTCTGAAGTGATTGGTCTGTTTATGCTATCTAGGTCTTCCTTATCCAGTCTCAGAAGATGGTATTTTTCCAGGACTTTGTCAATTTCTACTGGGTTATCTAGCCTAACTGAGTATGCTGTTCATAATATGATCTCATAATGTTGTATCTCTTGGGTTTTTGTTGAAATCTCTCCCTTTTCATTTGTGATCCTACTAAGTTGGGTGTTATCCCTCTTTTTTGGTGAGTTTTGCCAGTGGTTTGTCTATCTTGTTTATTTTTTTAAAAAGCCAACTCCAGGTCTCATTGTATAGCTTTCTTAATTTTGATGTTGTTTATTTATACCTGGTTTTATTATTTCTTGCCTTCTGGCTGTGTTGGAATGCTTTGCTCTTGTTCCAATTTATTGAGGCATTCCTTTAAACTGTTGGTTTCGTCATTTTCCTGTGGCTTGACATAGGATTATATTCCTATGAGTTTCCCCCTAATTACTTATTTTGCTGTGTCCTACAGATTTTTAACAGGTTGTCTCTTCATTATCATTTGTTTCAAGGAATCATTTTACTTTTTCCTTGATTTGCTCTTTTATCCAGCTGTTCTATAGCAGCATGTTCTTTTATCTTCAGTTATTTTTTTACAGTGCTTCTTCTAGTATTCGATTTTGACCTCTTTGCATAGTGATGTGATAGGAGTTTCTAATGAGTCTTACATTTGTGGTCGTATATATAGGTTAGATTTTTATCCCAGGACATGGTCTATTCAGGAGAAGGTTCCATGTGGGCTTGAGAAGAATTTTTCATTTTGGTCTCTTATTTCTTTGCTGTTTTTCTGTTTGGTGGATTTATCCAGTGGTAATAGTGGACTATTGAAATCTCCTACAATTATCACATTTCCCTTCATGTGTTTCTCCAGGCTTGAGATCAGTTGTCTCACATATTTTGCTGGCTCTACATTAGGTGCATAAATATTGACTAGTGTTAATATTTCTTTGTCTAGTATTCCTCTCATCAGTATGAAATGTCCCTCTTTGTCCCTGATCACTTTATTGAGATTGAATGGAATTTGATCTGATATAAAAATTGCTGTTCCTGTTCTTTTTTGTTTTCTATTACCTTGAATAATTAATTTCCAGCCTTCTATTCTAAGTCTGTTTTTGTCCTGTAGTTGTAGCTATGCTTCTTGCAGGCAGCAGAAGTCCATTTTATGTTTTCTAAGCCATTTCTCAACTATGTGTCTCTTAAAGGGAGAAGTTAGCCCATTAACATTTAGAGAGATTATTGACAGAGAGGATGGCTGTGCAGTTGTGTAGTGTAGGGTGATTGTTATTACATTTTGGGGTTTGGATTGTGTATTTCTTTTCTGAGTAGGTCGTTTAAGATCAGGTTTGTTTGCTAAAATAAAACAAGATCGTTTTTAGTTTGAGAATGTTTTAGTCTGCCCTCCCATATGATGAGAGTTTTGCTGGAAATTGAGCCCTAAGTTGGAAGTTTCTTTCATTCTGGCATTTAAATATGTCGTCCACTGTATCTTGCTTGAATTATTTTAAAAATTGAGATCCGGTTTGATTCTTA
>PVKC010009501.1:0-26750 GCA_004027635.1 Crocidura indochinensis
AGGAAGGAAGGAAGGAAGGAAGAAAGAAAGGAAGGAAGGAAGGAAGGAAGGAAGAAAGAGAAAGAAAGAAAGAAAGAGAAAGAGAAAGAAAGAAAGAAAGAGAAAGAGAGAAAGGAAGAAAGGAAAGAAGAAAGAGAAAGAAAGAAAGAAAGAAAGAAAGAAAGAAAGAAAGAAAGAAAGAAAGAAAGAAAGAAAGAAAGAAAGAAAGAAAGAAAGAAAGAAAGAAAGAAAGAGAAAATAAATAAAGATAGAAAGAAAGAGGCCAGACATAGCTAGAACAAGTGGAACGAGGTGATTATTGTTTTTTGGTTTATAAGATTTCAAATGATATATATTTTAAAAAAATAATAATTGACTTAATTCACTTCACTATGTACTTTAAATATAATTGTGAAAGACAAGTAATTCACATGTCTCAATAAAAATAATTTAAAAACATAAAGAAAAAAAACAGAAAAATTAAAAAATAATTCCCTTCATTGTTTGTATTTTCTTTTTATGTTAAATAGTTATTAAAGCTTAATTTTCAAACAAAAATTAAACTTTCTCAACTAGAACTGTTGTGTTCCAAAGGTTTGATAGTTGTTGGCAACTCTGAGATTATGTGCAGTTTGGACTTTTCTCAGAAGACAGAATTTAAAACTGATTGACGTGATGTGATGTGATGTGATGTGATGTGATGTGATGTGATGTGATGTGATGTGATGTGATGTGACGACGTGAAAGTGATTTGCAATGAGACCAGAGCTGGGTCAGATTGGATCAGCGAATTGGTACCGAAGAGTTAAGTTCCTTCTCTGGTAGCGCTTCTCCTCTACATATGAGCTGGAAGAAAAGATAAAAAAATGTAGGAGAGACCAAAAGAAATAGAGGAGCTGAAACAATGCCTCCGTTCAGGGTCTGAACCAGGTAGAAAAGGTAAGTACTGTCCCTACTTCTTCCCTACTTCTGAGTTGAATGGAAAGACACAACTAGATTGTGGTCTGGAAATGATGAAAACATACTTTTCTCCACCTCTTTTTGGGTTGAGAAGATGAAGGATTCAGGACTCACATAGGGTCCATCCCCAAAGTCAGACAAGGGCTTCTGGGTAGCTGAAGACTTTATCTCCTTCTTTGCTAAGGCTCTTCTCACCCACAGTTCTCAGGTATGGGCTTCCCATTATACTAAACATCTCTAGAGTCAAATAATAGTTCAGGGGTCCGGGATATAGCATGGAGGTAAGGCGTTTGCCTTTCATGCAAAAGGTCATCGGTTCGAATCCCGGTGCCCCATATGGTCCCCCGTGCCTGCCAGGAGCAATTTCTGGGCATGAAGTCAGGAGTAACCCCTGAGCACTGCCGGGTGTGACCCAAAAACCACAAATAATAGTTCAGTACCTTCAGATCTTCCCACTGTCCAGACCACCATATCCACTTTCTCTAAAGATACCAGATTATCTAAATTCCTTTCCTATTCACTTGAACTCTGAGATCCCATGTTGCCCAGATCATGATCATTTCACATGTTTAATGATACTCCTCTTAGCAGGGTTTGTCACAGCTTTTGTCCTTAAGCTTTGTTCTCTTGACTTAGTCCCTCAGTATGATCTGTCTTTTTCTATTCTGTTTTTTTGGACCCCGAAGTTCTGTTCTTCTTGAAAAAATTTCTGGGAATGTTCAGGGTTATGGCTTTGGTCCCCTGTTACATCCCTTACATTTTTTCTCTCTAAGGGAATTCCATCCATCCTATGATATAGATACTAATATGTTTTTCTAACAAATATCAGCAGGAGGCTTTCCTTAAACCATCAGGAAAAAAATCAATGAACTTGAAGTATTTAAAGCAGTTGAGTCAATAGATGGGAATGTTGGACAATCAGACGAAGAAGCCCAAATCATTTGATTTGATTAGCTAGAAAATTAACACCAACTTTCTGCTGTTGTCGCTCCCCACTTGAGCTTAACATATACTACAAACACTACGGTCTCAGCTAAATGCATCCATGAACTAATACTCTAATGGCTACTCAAATCCCCGTCAGGAAGAGAGCACCCCAGTCTTCCATCTTGAGGCTCTAGTTCCCGAATGTATGATGAGCAGAGCATAAAGAGTCAAAGGCAGGGAAGTTGGGAACACATATATTAGTTACTAGGGAAGATGCATCTTTTCTGCTCAGGCACAAAGTGGAAATTAATCTAAAGATGGCAAAGATTGGGGTTACTGCACAAAAATATGCTCACTTTCCCTAACATGTATGTGCACCACACTCTCATTCTTCTATCTCTACACCAGTGCAGTTGAGCTCATTTGATCTCTCATTAGTCTACTTTTGATTAACTAAATACATATTAATGTAATATCTAGATCCATACCATGTTCTTCTATCTAAAGCTTTTTTTAAACATGTACAGATTTGGGGACAAGAACCGTAGCAAAATAGGTAGAGCATTTGCCCTGCATACAACCAACTGGGTTTCAATCCTGGGAATCCCATATTGTCCCACAGCCTGCCAAGAATACTTTCTGAGTACAGAGACGGAGTAACTCCCAAATATAGCCAGTTGTGACTTAAAAACAATAACCAAAAACAAATTTTAAAACGGTGCAGATATTTAAAAATATCTGATTGCTCATACTGCGAGCCAGAGGGGGTTGTTACCTTGATACTTCTTTTTGCTTCCACCATACACTCACACTCACACACTATTTTGTAAACTCCATAGAAGGATGTGTCAATACTGGGGCCAGAGTAATATTATTTATTCTATAGGTACTTGCTTATAATAGTAAGGTACTTGCCTTGCATACAGCCGACCCAAATTCAATAACTGGTATCTCACATTGTTTCCCAAGCCTGGCAGAAATAATTCTTGAGGAGCCAGAGCAGTGGTGCAAGCGGTAGGGCATTTGCCTTGCATGCACTAACATAGAACTGACTGCAGTTCAATCCCCAAGCCAGGAGTGATTTCTGAGTGCATGGCCAAGAATAACCTCAAGCATCACCAGGTGTGGCCTCCAAAAATAAATTTAAAAATACAAAAAGAAATAATTCTTGATCACAGAACTAGGAATAACTCCTGAGCTCCACTGAAAGTAGTCCTCAAACATAAAATAAATAAATAAATAAATAAATAAATAAATAAATAAATAAAGTGTCCTTTCTGTCTTTCCAGCCTCTTCTCCTCACCATTGCCTATAAGGATATAATCTCTACACCATAATAGTCAGAAGATTCACATTCACTTTATCACAAAAGTTTACTGGTCTCTAATTTTTTTGGAAAGATGGATCACTAATCAAACATTGTCTATGCATTGTCCTTATAATTCTATAGATGAGAGGACGTTCAAGGATGCCCTTTCTCCTTTTTTCTCCTTCTTTCTGTTCACTAGAGTTAAATCCAGAGTCTTACAATTAGAACAAAATTAAGAACATGCTGAGCCACTCCATCAATATTATTCTTTTATTGGAATGTCCTGCCTTTCTTACTTGTTTCCCCAGGTACCTACATTAGAGGCTACTTTTTTTTTTATCTCTATATTCATGCTATCTTTCAGGGACAATTTCCCAGATCCTCCAATATAATTTAGGCTCCCCACATTCTATTTTCTTTATTTGACTTCCTCTTCTTCTTTCCGGAAATGTATGGTAATTCACATTATTATATTTGTCTGTGAAATTACCTATTAACATTTGGCTTCTTAGCAATGTGGAGGTGGGAGCCGCGTCTGTTTTCTTTACCAAATGAGACCTGGAGTCTTTCCAACTACCAGCCTGGCTGCCAGCATTTGGTGAGCTTAGAGATATCACATAAAAGGTGTCCCACTCAGGAACGATGCCTTCCCTGGCCCCAGGAGATGGGATAAGCAATGGTTCTGGACTGCAGTTGTCAGCATAAATCTTTAGTTGAGTACAGTTTATCAAGTATTCCTTAAAAGCACCAGCTTCCTAAGCCCATTCTGTTGTAAGAGGAGCAGAATTGAATCAAAGTATGAAAGGTGCTAAAGGAGTTCTTTCTCTTGATAAGAAAGCTAAGAAGAAGTAGAATGAAAATCCCATACTGGCAGTAAAGCATGCTTATTCTCCTAATTCAGAACATCATTTATTGTCCTGACACAGAGACACAAGATCAGCTTCCCATCAACATGTTTCTGTTATGTTCAAGGCAAAAATCAAAAATCCTGCTCTCAATTTAAAACCTGTGAAGCTAAACCATGGCAAGGGTTTCTCGCTGGGAATGTTGACATGGTGCCTTGTCAGTGATGACCGAACAAAATGTGTGATTAAGGCCAGAAGAGCAGCATAGTTCAATTGCTCAATGATTCTATTTCAGGAGATAATTTGTACTCACTCTTCAAATGCAAAAAAAAAATTAAAATTCTTTCTTAGGAAAGTCCAAATGCTCTAAAGGGTTCTGGGTGAAACTCACTCAGAAGGTTATTTCTGAACAAAGAAGTAGACAACTATAAGTCTGATCCAATAAGAGAAGACTATGTAACCCATTAGTAGCAGAGATTCACTCAGAGGCATGCACAGGAAATTGTTTCTTGGAGGTGAGAATGCCCTAACTAGAATCAACAAACAAGAAATTGTATAGAGAGTTAGAGCAGGAAACAAGTTGACATAAGATCACCTGGAAGAAGGCCAAAGACAGGTTGCCCTTGATCTATTTGAGGTCATGAATCCTTCTATGTTCTAAGAACTGAATCTAGAGTCAACAGTGAAATAAGTATTGAAACCTGATAGATAGAATCTTAGAGAAATGACAAGTCACACAGTCACCTAGAAGGCCTATTTTCTCCATGATACCAGGGTGCCAAATCTCTTTCCTAGCTACATCATTCACCTCTACCTGTCTTGAAACAATAACTTGAACCCTGGTTTTAAATGCAAAAGTTTAGGACTTGAATTGTCATTTCTCTGGATGGTGAAGCTAAGTCATGAGTTAAAGATGAAAATTTCGTTCCAAAAGTGCAGCTTTTAGAAGGTATTGCAACAGTGTCTTCCAAGAGGAAAATTGGACAGTAATTTCCTTATTGATAGCATAATCTGTATAAGTTAGTAAATCTACATTTACAAATTCTCTATTCTCAGAATTCTGCATTAACTATTGGTATAATTCTCTAACAACTATTTCAAGGTAATGGGAATATCTATTTTTCAGGTGTCCTGTAAGTTATTTGTGATATATTCCTACTAAAGACCTCATCAAATATGAGACTTCATCAAGGTATTGTTTTCCATCATCTGCATGCAAACTCAACTTTAGGCAGAGTTGAGTGATATAATCACACTCCTGTGATTCTATTTCATATGGATCTAATCTTCCCACAAATTATGGCCCTTATTATGATAGCCATCTTTTTTCCTGGTGATTTCAAGTTCAAATTTGCCTCTCTACCATATGCTTTTACTTTTTAACTATTTTGCTATTCACTTAGAACTGTAGTCTAAAAGGTGCTATTCAGCAATATTAGTGACATAATATAGGAAAAACAAAATATTCTTGGATATGATATTCCCTTATACAAATTTTATAATAATTCATACAGGCTTAAGAGGATATTTCAGTGTCATAGGCATCAGACTTGCAAGCATGAATCCATGAGCTTGAGGTCTGATTCCTACCACTTTCACAACAATAATGTTTGAGACCTTGACATCAACATAAATTGTGTGATTACTGGTCTACTGTAGCCAGGTGTGCTCAACTAATACATTACAACTGAAGAGTGTGACTACCAAGAGCACCAAAACTAGATATGGTTAAGCACAAGGATCAGAAAGTATAAAAGACTGCAAGCATATGTATGGACACACAATTCCCTCCACACCAAGTATATCTAGCATCTACATGATCACTAAAACTATTAAATGGAATGCAAGCCCTGGCACAATTTAGGTACACTTATGTGTATGACCTCCAATCATCACACTATATCTAAGGGAAAGGTGAAATAAAGAGATCGGTGAAAATTTAAACTCATTACATGAAATTCCTTTGTCCAAAAACATGCATATCCCTGTAAAACTTTACTGAAATAGATACTTGCATACCCTGTAACACTATATTTTCATTTTAGTTAGCTCACTTAGCCTTAATACCAGAATAACATGCTGAAAATAGCAATAATTAAATATAAAAAATATCATTTGCTTAGACTTTTGTTTCTAACAATCAAAGCCCTTCTCTGGAATTTTGCATTGATTTGAAAGAACAGAAGAAAGATCTTTGTCAGACAACTTTTATATTTATTTTGCCCCATATATCTAAAACCCATATCTTGTCTTTCAATTATTCTAATATCATGAACTGGGCAAGAATTATGTCTTGTATTTAGAGATAATGAAGCTGAGGTCAATATAATTAAATCCATGTTTAAAATATGTCATCTAGTACACACAGAGACTGTAAAAGCTGTCTCTATTGGGTAAGGACATGTGTCAAATGGTAGAGTATATTCCTCACATATTAAATTCTCAGCCTCCTCTCCCCTGTAAAACAATGACTCTCAGAGCACCAGTGGTCCCTTTTAAAAATAAATAAAAGTAGCATCCAACAGCTAAATCTCCATGACCTCAGAATTTTTGATTAAGGAACATGAACAGAATCCCAATGGTCCCCTCCTCTTGGAATCCTCTTGAAATATTAAAATCGCCAAGTGCAATCACATAAAAACATGAAACCACTGTAATAATGTCAGCTCAATTTATTTTAAAAGAGAGAAAAATGCATCCTTGCCCCCAGGAGAGCAAGTCCAGGGCAGAGCTGTGGTCTGCCAGTCTCCCTGGGGGTTAGAGGGGACAGCTGTGTGCCACGTAAATTTGCTGACCCTCACGAACCTTCCATCAACAAGATTTTCTCATCCTCCCATTATTGTGTTCAACAATTAATCAACAGCTGTTGAAACATTATAAGCATGCTTGTAATTTGGGGTAAAATTAATGATGGTCTATCTATTAAAATGCTGAGGGAGGCTTTGTTTTCCATCCCCAGTGTGAACTTGCTGATTTATTCTTCAAATCAATTACCCTTCTGAACTCTCACGACTCCCAACTGTTGGCTAAGAGCATCCCACAGCCTACGCCTCTCCAAAGTGAGCCTGTAACACACTTAACACCTTTGCTTGCCTGGCCAAGTGGCTCAAAAGCACAGAGAAATCGCTTATCAGGGTAAAAGCTAAGCAGCATTAAGAGCAAGGTGCATGGGACTGCATTTCAGAGTTCCCTTAATGTAAAATTTAAGAAATGGTGGTAGTGAGCAAATAGTTAAGCATGTTGTGAGACAGTGACACGCAGTAATTAAGTTAAAAACACTATGTTTTCTGTTAAAAGAAAAGCAGTTGAAAGAAAACGAATAAACTCAATTGGAATGAATTTAATATCCTTTGACTAGTAGCTGAGAGGTGTTTAAAGATTTACTTGATATCTGCTAAATTTAGGACTTGGGAAGCATTCCCAAATGCCCACCAGACATTGAAGTTCAGCAAAGGAGACACCTTGTCAGTGGTGATGTTCTAAGTTCAGCCAAGATAAGCATTGGCATTCAGAGGAGACTCCCATTAGGTCAGTTGACTTGAGTCAATTCATCCTCACCCACGTTTCTGGAAAGTGGAAACTGGGAGTTAGCAATCTTATATTCTGCTCATTTGACACATTTTAAGAAAGGTCTGGATTGATTAACCATTTACTCTAAATTGTTTTGTCTACATCTTCATGCAGTGATGATCTTTTGTAAATGTAGTTATGAAGTGAGCCTTTATCTGAGATTTGGAAGCTTAAATAATAGAACAGAGCAAACATCACCATCCTTTCATCTAAACTGTTCCCTGTATAACCCAACATTGTTGTGACTTGTCACCAATAGTAACTATTCAGGTGTCATGTTTATAGGCTCAAGTACATTCTCTCATCTTGAAGACAGCTATTCACATAAGATATCTCTAAATGAAACTAAGAGTCAAACAGAATTCAGATTCACAGCTACCCACACACTCTTATTTATGTGTTCTCTTTATAGTCAGAGATAAAACAGCCTAAGAATGGTTTTCTGCAAAGTGGACAAAGCCAATGCCATAAAAAAATATAAGACACAGAGTTGGAAGGATAAATACAAGTTTGATTACATATTATGTTACAGATTTGCATGTTTGACTTGTATGAACTGTTCAGGTTCTTTTTGCTTTTTGGGGGGGAGGTCACACTTGGCAGTACTGGAGGACTGCTCCTATCTCTGTACTTAGAATCATTCCTTATGAAACTTGGTGGACCAAATTAGGGTCAAATTTGTGTCACTCTACCTGCACTTCTGTCTCTACAACCCAAAGTGCTCCGGTTCTTAATTTTACCTATCTAATTTCTCTTAAATTAATTATAATATTTTTCTTTTGGGGAATGAATGATTTTTCTATAAAGTTTATCTAACGTGTTACTAATAATGGCATGCCACTTCAAACAAATTACAAACTAATGCAAGAGTTCTTTTGAATGGTGCACCAAATAATAACTCCCCGCAGGTAAATTTGCATACAAAATGTAACATTTAAAGTCAAGTTCTAATTAGCACTTTATTATAGAGCCCCGTGATTGTAATATACCACAAACTCTCACGCTGGCAACAAAGAATTTTATTTATGAAAAATTATACCATTAGGGTTGCCACCACAACACATCAACCTGTAGTTAATTTTTAACAAAAATTACAATTAAAGACCAAGTCATTGTTCATATTGAAGGAGTCAGAAAGCCTAGTGCAACGGACAATGCCTGGGTGTGATGGTGAAAAGTGAGGAAAAGAGTGAAATAACTTTGATACGTCTTACAAATAGAATAAAAGTGCAGACCTATATAACTCTACACCACATTGACATTTCTATACTCAACACACAAGCATGGAGAACTTCATTTAAGTAACCACAATAAAACAAAACAAAACTGAAAATGACCACTTACCTTTCAAATAGTAGGATTCATGATTTGGAATGCTTTGACTTTACATACAAAAATATGTAAAACCAGGGCTGGTGAGGTGGCACTAGAGGTAAGGTGTCTGCCTTGCAAGTGCTAGCCAAGGAGAGACCGTGGTTCGATCCCCCAGCATTCCATATGGTCCCCTCAAGCCAGGAGCAATTTCTGAGTGCTTAGCCAGGATTAACCCCTGAGCATCAAATGGGTGTGGCCCAAAAAAACAAAAATATATATATATATATATAAAACCAAATTATAAATAATATTAATAATATTTTCATATATTTTACTATTATAAACAATAAAGTAAAGGGATAGAAAAGCTAACTCCTACACTCAGAGAAACTCTTGTGGTAATTGTTTTGTCTTTTTTTGGGGGGGGGGGCACACCCAGCAACACTCAGGAATTACTTCTGGCTCTGTGCTCAGAATTCTCTCCTGGAAGACTAAGGAAGACATTATGGGATGTCGGGAATTGAATCCAGGTTCTTCCCAATTGGCTGCATGCAAGGCAAATGCCCTACTCCTGTGCTATCTCTCTGGCCCCTCTTGTAGTGATCAGAAGGTAAGAGGAAAGGGGATGGGAAAATCAACAGAAGGGTGTTTGGTGGTGGGATGGCAACAAAAATTTGGTGGTGGAAATGGTAACAATTAACAAATATAGACATGTAAAACTAAACTCCTTAGATTCTATACTATGGCAGATCAAGAACAATAATTAAAATGTAGATAAGGAAATAAACCAATAATAATCTATAAAATTCTCAGTCATGTGCTGTGTGTGTTTCAGTCAAGAGCAATTTTCTCACTTTTCTTCCAAAATTTATACTTTCAACTTATAAGAATCTATTATCTATTTTAAGTGGTAGAGTGGCTTTTTCCAGCCAATCACAAATTCTTCCTTCTAGTTAGAGAGATTTCTCAAATATCTTAATTGTCTGTTCTCAGTAAAGAGTACTTAACATTTTATAAACATTCATTTGTGGCCTAAATTGCAAAGATATCCTTCAAATTAACTTTAGGTTAATGAAATTTTGCGTTTTTCTCCTTAATACAAGAAACAAACTGAAATTGGATGCTTTTCTATTGGTCTGGTTTAAATAAAGAAATGACAAAGCTAGATTTAATAAGAAGCTCCAAACAGTGAGAAAAATCGCAGTTGGTTACATAGACTTATACATACAACTCATGTATACACTCAGAGACTTATATATTCATATGCCTATATGTTTTATTTCAATAATTTTTAAAGAGCTTGGAAGTGCGAACCAAAATTCTATTTAACAATGATGCCAGTAAGCATCTACTAACAATCAATGTTCCATTCTTTTAGCTCTCATTTTAGCCTGTCTTTTTGAGCACTTAGAATGATATAATCCCTAAATCTTTCTTATTATTCCACAACATAATTTTCCCTTTTGAAATATTATTAGTCCAAGTTCATGAGTGAGAGATGGGAGATGTCATGAGATGAAGAATTCTATAAATACCAATTTCTGTTTGGAGATAAGCTCCAAGAATTCCCGCCACCATCAT
This sequence comes from Crocidura indochinensis, assembly GCA_004027635.1. NCBI lineage: Eukaryota > Metazoa > Chordata > Mammalia > Eulipotyphla > Soricidae > Crocidura > Crocidura indochinensis. The sequence goes on from PVKC010009501.1 coordinate 10,486, forward strand.
CAAGAGAAATCTAGACAGCACAAGAGCTCTGTACTGTGCTTCTGTCTTTCCTGAATTCTTGAGGCTCTCCTCAGAACCCTGGGAAGGGAACCCCAAAAACACTGCATTCTGAAGCTGCCAGCGAATGAATGAGTGAGTAAGAATTGGCTGACTTTGGGGTTTTCCTGGTGGAGTGCAGATTGCTCTACCTGTGGGAGACTCCACCCTGCTGTGCTCTTCTGAGGAAACTAAGGACCTAAAGGGAGCTCTGTCCTGTGCTTCTGTCTTTCCTGAATTCTTGAAGCTCTCCTCAGAACCCTGGGAAGCGAATCCCCAAAATCTGTCACCTAGAGCCACAGAAGAGTGCTCGCTTCACGGATGGGCACTATTTCTAACCAATAAACCCCATCCCAACATGCAGAAAAAACCACACTACGAGCCCGACAATGGGGAAAACTCGAAGGCAAACACCATGCACCGAGAATGAAGATGATAGCTTGGATGACCTTAAAAATTCCAAGCATCTGATTAACCTCTTGGATAAGGAACTTAAAATAGAAATATGGAAGATATTTGTAAAACTCAAAGAAATCATAGATCGATCTGAACAGAAAACAAAGACAGAAATCAGAATACCCCAAACTGAAGTAGCAGATCTGAAAGATACTGTAACTCAACTGAAAACCTCAGTGCATGACTTCAAAAGCAGGGTAAGAGCAGCTGAGGACAGAATCGGAGTACTGGAAGATGAGATGCAGAAAAACTCAAAACAACAGAAGAAATGGGAAAAGAACCTTAGGACAAACGATCAGGCAATGGAAAAAGTACTCAAGGAATGCAAACAGATGAAAATAGAAGCCTTTGATAAACTCAACAGAAACAACACAAGAATCACTGAAGTCCCAGAGACCCAGATAGGAGATCTCTAGGAAAAATCAACTGTCAAAGACATCATCAAAGAGATACTCCCAGAGTTAATGACTACATGCAATCAATCCTGCATGTCCAAAGAGTATCAGCCAAAACATACCCAGAGAAAAACACCCCCAAACACATCCTCGTTACAATGACAAATCCCACAGATAGAGATAGAATACTGAATGCAGCAAGATCAAAAAGGGAAATTACATTGAAAGGAACATCCCTAAGTCTTACAGCAGACATGTCAAGAAACTCTCAAGACCAGAAGTCAGTGGTGGGATATTGTGACAAGACTGAATGAAATGAATGCCTCACCGAGAATACTGCACCCAGCCCGACTCACTTTCAGGTTTGAAGGAAGAATACATAGCTTCATGGATAAACAACAGCTCAGAAACTTCACAGATGATAACCCAACCTTAAAAGGAAAACTGACATGTCTACTCTAAGACAAGAGAGACCAACAAACACAGCAAACTTATCTACAAAGATGACATTAAATCCTATGACAATCATCTCCCTCAATGTCAATGGACTAAATTCACCAATTAAAATACATAGAGTGGCAAAATGTGGCAAAATGATGAATCCAAACTTCTGCTGCCTACAAGAAACACACGTCAATAGTCAGAACAAATATAGACTCAAAATCAAGGGCTGGAGGAAAATCATCCAAGCAAACAACACCCTCAAAAAAGCTGGGGTGGCCATATTAATATCTGATGACACCAACCTTATACTCAGAAAAGTGGTAAGGAACAAAGATGGACACTATGTCCTAATCAAGGGATACGTGCAACAGAAAGAAATCAGACTATTGAACATATATGCACCCAATGAGAGACCAGAAAATTATCTAATACAATTACTGACGAATCTGAAAGAAGAAATCAATAATAACACAATAATTGTGGGAGACCTCAACACGGCTTTGTCAACACTAGATAGGTCAACCAGACTGAAACCCAACAAGAATATATGGACCTGAGAAGAGTAATGGAAGAAAGAGGACTAGTATATGTATATGTATATATATACATATATATATGTATATATATATGACACTCCATCCCAAAAAACCTGGATACACATTCTTCTCCAGTGTACATGGGTCATTCTCCAGGATAGACTACATGCTGACACATAAAACATAACTCCATAAAATCAAGAGGATAGAAACCTTGTAGGCTATCTTTGCTGACCATAGGCTCTGAAATTAGATGTGAACTACAAAGCCACACAGAAGAAAAACTTTAACAATTGGAAATTAAACACCCTGCTACTGAACAACCAGTGGGTCCGAGATGAACTCAAAAAGGAAATCAAAACTTTCCTGGAAACAAATGATAATGAAGACATAAACTGTCAGAGTCTATGGGACACAGAAAAAGCTGTGTTCTGAGAGGAAAATATATAGCTCTACAAGCACACATCAGGAAGGAAGAAGGGGCATACCTGAATAACTTAATGATGCAGCTCAAAAAAATTAGAAAATGACCAACAAAATGAACCAAAAATAGGGATACAGAAGAAAATAACAAAGCTGAAAGCAGAATTCAATGAAGTAGAAAATCGAAAAACATTCGAATGATCAATGAAAGCAGATTGTTTCTTTGAAAAAATAAACAAGATTGATAGGCCATTGGCAAAACTCACAAAGAAAGAGAGTGAGAAATCTGATAACCCGTATTAAAAATGAAAAGGGGGAGATCACAACAGATATTGCAGGGATCCAAAGGGTAATCAGAGACTACATTGAGAAACTTTATGCTACTAAACATGAGAACCTAGAAGAAATGGAAAAGTTCTTGGACACGTATAACCTTCCACATTAAAGCAAGGAGGGTGTAGAATATCTAAACAACCCCATCACCACTGAGGAAATTAAAACTGTAATCAAACATCTGCCCAAAAAGAAAAGCCCAGACCCAGATGGATTTCCTAATGAATTTTTTCAAATCATTCAAGAGGATCTAATACCAATCCTAGCCAAGCTCTTCCATGAAATTGAAACAGGAACACTCCCAAACAGCTTTTATGAAGCCAACATCACCTTGATACCAAAACCAAACAGAGATGCTGCCAAAAAAAATTACAGACCAATATCCCTGATGAATGCTGATGCAAAGATCTTCAACAAAATCCTGGCAAATATGATCCAATGCATCATCAAGAAGATCATACACTACAACCAAGTAGGCTTCATCCCAGCAATGCAAGGATGGTTTAACATCCGTAAATCTATCAACATCATACACAATATCAACAAGAAGAAAAATAAAAATCACACGATCATATCAATAGATGCAGAGAAAGCATTTGATAAGGTCCAAAACCCATTCTTAATCAAAACTCTCAGCAAGATGGGAAAGGAGGAACCTTTCTAAATCTAGTTGAAGCCATATACCACAAAACAATGGAAATATTATCCTCAATGGAGAAAAACTAAAATCCTTTCCTCTAAATTCTGGTACAAGACAAGGATGTCCGCTCTCACCACTCCTCTTCAACATAGTACTGGAAGTTCTTGCTATAGCGATCAGGCAAGAAAAAGATATCAAGAGAATCCAGATAGGAAAGGAAGAAGTCAAGCTCTCATTGTTTGCCGATGACATGATACTTTACCTAGAAAACCCTAAAGACTCTACCAAAAAGCTTCTAGAAACAATAGACTCATATAGCAATGTGGCAGGCTACAAAATTAACACACAGAAATCAATGGCCTTTTTATACACCAATAATGATAGGGAAGAGAAGGAAGTCAATAAGGCAATCCCATTCACAATAGCACCACACAAATTCAAATATCTTGGAGTCAACTTGACCAAAGACGTGAAGGACGTATACAAAGAAAACTATAAAACACTGCTCCAAGAAATAAGAGAGGACACACGGAAATGGAAACAAATACCCTGCTCATGGATTGGCAGAATTAACATCATTAAAATGGCAATACTCCCCAAAGCATTATACGGATTTAATGCGATCCTTATAAAGATACCCATGACATTCTTCAAAGAAGTGGATCAAACACTTATGAAGTTCATCTGGAACAATAAACACCCTCTAATAGCTAAAGCATTCCTAGGGAAAAGGAAAATGGGAGGCTTTACTTTTCCCAACTTTAAACTGTACTACAAAGCAATAGTTATCAAAACAGCATGGTATTGGAATAAAGACAGACCTTCAGATCACTGGAATAGACTTGAATTCTCAGACATTGTCCCCCAAACATACAAGTACCTAATTTTTGACAAAGGAGCAAGAAATCCTAAGTGGAGCAAGGAAAGCCTCTTCAACAAGTGGTGCTGGCAGAACAGGTTAGCCACTTGCAAAAAAGCGAACATAGACCCCCAGTTAACATCATGTACGAAGGTAAAATCCAAATGGATTAAAGATCTCGATATCAGACCTGATACCATAAGGTATATAGAACAACACGTCGGTAAAACACACCATGACATTGAGACTAAAGGCATCTTCAAGGAGGAAACTGCATTTTCCAAACAAGTGCAAGCATATATCAACAGAATGGAATACATTAAACTGAGAAGCTTCTGCACCTCCAATAAATAGTTCCCAGGATACAAGAGTCACCCACCGAGTGGGAGAAACTATTCACCCAACACCCATAAGATAGGGGGCTAATATCCAAACTATACAGGGCACTGACAGAGATTTACAAGAAAAGAATATCTAATCCCATCAAAAAATGGGGAGAAGAAATGAACAGACACTTTGATAAAAAAATGATACACAAATGGCCAAAAGGCACATGAAAAAATGCTCCTCTTCACTAATCATCAGGGAGATACAAATCAAAACAACGATGAGATACCACCTCAAACCACAAGAGATTGGTGCACATCACAAAGAATGAGAATAATTAGTGCTGGTGGGGATGTGAAGAGAAAGGAACTCTTATCCACTGCTGGTGGGAATGTCGTCTAGTCCAACCTCTATGGAAAGCGATATGGAGCTTCCTCCAAAATCTGGAAATTGAGCTCCCATTTGACCCAGCTATTCCATTCCCAGGGATATACCCTAAGAACACAAGAATGCAATACAAAAACCCCTTCCTCACACTTATATTTATTGCAGCACTATTCACAATAGCCAGGCTCTGGAAACAGCCAAGATGCCCTTCAACAGACGAATGGCTAAAGAAACTGTGGTACATATACACAATGGAATATTATGCAGCCGTCAGGAGAGATGAAGTCATGAAAATTTCCTATACATGGATGCACATGGAATCTACCATGGTGAGTGAAATAAGTCAGAGAGAGAGATGCAGAATTGTCTCACTCTTCTATGGGTTTTAAGAAAAATAAAAGTCATTTTTGCAACAATCCTCAGAGACAATGAGAGGAGGGCTGGAACTTCCAGCTCACTTCATGAAGTTCACCATAAAGAGTGGTGAGTGCAGTTATAGAAATAACTACACAGAGAACTACCATAATCACGTGAATGAATGAGGGAACTGGAACTCCTTCTGGAGTACAGGTGGGGTGGGTTGGGAGGGAGGGAGATTTGGGACATTGGTGGTGGGAATGTTGCACTGGTGAATAGGGTGTTCTTTACATGACCGAAACCTAATCACAATCATATATGTAATCAAGATGTTTAAATAAAGGAAAAAAAGAGAAAAAAGTGTTCTGTAGTCGCATTTCTATAGTAAAAATAATGTCACAAAGTCAGGGAAATTATTACTTCTGAGGAAAGTCTCAGTGTCAATTTTAAAGCATGCCCACTGCTTTCTCATAGGAAATTTGGGTCATGACCTCAGACAAGACACTGAAATGTTTTGCTACTCAGCATCTCAAGATGCCAAGTTGGCCACAATCCTATTTGACAAGCTCTTTTTGGCACCACAATTGGTATCACATAAATAATGGGGATAAGGGCATTTGGGATTCAAGTCAAGAGAAAGGCATATATGTCCAAGGCTATTATCTACTTGCTTCTGTGGCTCAGAGTAATGCTAACCCATTCATCATGACTTAAGAAATAGAAAGTGAAGTAGAAAGCATTTAACTTCCCATGCTAAAAGAAACCTTGACACTTGTATTGATCCAGTCTCTTTCATTAAATATTTATATTTAATAAAGTACTCCTATTTTCAGCATCACATTAAAATATTTAACCATCTAAGAAGTAGAAGCAACAATGCTCATGTAAATAGTGTATTACCTGAACAAAATACTATGAGATTCTCTATTGTATGATTTGGGAAAGTGTCTATGTATGAACACACATTTTCTGGAGGAAGCCAAGCCTTTATTGAATCCTACCACCATGTGATACACCATGAATGGTGAGATTTGGTCAGTTATATAAAGCTTCAGAGCACCCTCAAGTTATCCCTGAGCATCCCAGTACTGCAGAGTTCTAGTGAATTGCATTCTCATGTCTTTTTTTTTGAGGGGGTCACACCCGGCAGTGCTCAGGGGTTACTCCTGGCTCCATGCTCAGAAATTGCTCCTGGCAGGCACGGGGGACCATATGGGGCACCGGGATTCGAACCCATGACTTTTTGTATGAAAGGCAAACGCCTTACCTCCATGCTATCTCCCGGGCCCTGCATTCTCATGTCTTACATTCAACCTCAGACCCAGTTGGCTAAGAATTAAAAAAGGGGTGTCTAGACATACAGAGAAATAGTGGAGTAAACCCCTCAACCATGCAAAAACATTGCTAATGTATAAGAACTTGTATGAATGTATAAGAATTTCTATGCACCGTGCTAGGGGAGGGATGGAGTGGCAGGATCAGAGAGGCAGAAACCCTGGTGGAGGATGTGGTGTTGGAATGTTGTATGCAGAAAACCTTATTATTACCAGAACCTTATTATTATTATTAAAATTTTATTTAAGTTTATTTTTATAAGAATATGTATTTTCCCAATTTTTCTAACTGCAGATTTTCTTATTAGGACATGGAAAGCACTTTAAGGATTCACATTTCTAGGCTTACTGACTTACCAGGGGGTCTCTAAAGAAAGGAGCCAATCCTAAACTATTGTCTCTGTCATAACTAGAAAAGGAGAGAAAGGGTTCCATTAAGAACAGAGATTCTCAGCACATAATGTCACATTAGCTATGAAAACACAATTGAGTCATGTGATGGAGCCCTCCTGCTGAGCCTTTAGGAATACCAATAACAGGAAAATGCATCTCATTTAGAGCCAGTGTTCTTACTCATGAACAATGAGCATGCATTTTCTCAGTCTGACAACTTGGATGGATCCCTGCAGTGAATAATTTTGAATGAAACATGTTGAAACTCTACAGTCTAGCATGGTCCCAGTCCAACTGCACATGATGCTCATGAGAATCCAGGATCAAGAACAGCAGCTCTCTGAAGCAGATTGTTCAGGCTCTAACAGAGAGTGTTAACCTGGTGAATACAGAATTTGTGGTGATCATTTCACTGTTTCTTCCATTTGGCATTTTACCTTTTATCATATTGTTAAGATATAGAAAAATTCCTTTTGCTAGCTACTTAGATTGGTCACCACATGAAATAGAGGGTGAGACAGGATCTCTATTCTTATATTACAATAATCCAATGCAGAAATCAAGTAGGTTAGGTGGTATAGCATCAACCTAGTATAAAGTGATGTGTACCTGGCCTAAGAGATCACTCCTTCTAAAATAAGATTGAAAGAAAAACAAGTGCTATGTAAGGGTAAGAGCACCTTTCAGTAATTTAAAAGAAAAACTTGAATAGGTCTGATCATTGTTTCCTTTTTCATGTTAAAATCATAACCAATATGGATGTCAAATGGAGATCATTAAGAAAAGTTACAAACAAGTTGAAAATGTAGAGATTATACTAGTGGCAAGTCTTCTTGGGAAAAAGAGGGGAACTTCTAAGTTGATATTTTATTAATATAGAGGGATTTAAAACCTTCTGGAACCTGATCTAGACCTTGATTGCCAAGCCAGTCAGCTATTCTGGCCATCAAATAAAACTGCTGTTCCCTGTTCAGCATTACATTTTCGATTACATTCACTGAAGAAAGCATTGTCTCTTTTTGGAATTATATTTTCAATTATCTTATATTGAATTTGCAACCAAGGAAAGTGGACACATCTTTCTTTTGGCAAATATTTCTGAGCTTGGTCAGTTACCCAGCTTTATTTCTTCAATTTCTCCGTAAGTTCATACATGAGACCCTTATTGAAGTCCATTGCTGAGTTAAACTTGAGCATAGTCTTAGACTCCTACTCAAGAAATATATAATGCATCACTCTGTGAGTGTGTTCTCTGAAAACAAAGGTTATATTGAATGTGTCTGCATCTTATTGAGTCACCTTATTTAACCTTTTAACTAACATTTATTGGCTTCCCACATCAGTTCTTTTTGGTTGACCAGAATTGATTTCACAGGACCCTTTTGTATGCTGATTGTCCCTGGTTTACAGAAATTCACAATATAGATTATATTATGTTCCCTCCCTACTACTGGACATTCAATTACTTTCAGAATGTTAGACCAACTTGGTGGGAATAATTAATGTGATAATTAGTAAAACTACCCATTAAGGATTGCAACTGCCTGTTAACCAGAGAATAGTTCAAGTCATGCCCCAAGATTTTGATCTTTTAGCCATTTGAATGATGTCATCTGCTAGTAAACAAAGAAGGCTGTTAATACACGCCTTGAAGGGGAACAGGATTCCTTTGAGAAGACAGTCAACTCACAGGTGGGAATAAAAAAAAATAGAAGACACGGAAGAGAAAACCCAACTTACAAATTTGGAAACTATTTCTCTCTCAGTGAAACATCTGACTTGAAGAAGACCATGAAGCATAAGGTATACAACAACAACAACAACAACAAAGAGAAAGAATAAAAGTCCTAGAAGAGATTCTTCTTGTGAATTGACTTTTAAAGAACAGAATACTTGAAGCTTGTTGAAAGGAAGATCAAGATGCAAGAATAACTTATATAATAGTGTAAGACAAACCTTTACCCAGACAACCTTTTACCTAAACTTTCTTTTGAAATGTTAGTCCCACCTGGATGATCAGACCTGCCCACACCTGGGATAGGGTGGGCTGTTTTGAATAAAGAAAATAAAAGTCTGGTGTGGGGAGGTGAGAGGAAGAGAAGCAGCAAAAGGTAGATAGGAGCAGCAAAATGATTAGCAGAGAAAACAAATGTGAAGAAATGCACATGGCGGGCAGGGACATGGAATAAAAGCAAATTATCTCAGATGAAACTTTAACTGACTGCTTGTGAATTATTTCTCCACCATTACCCTAAAGACCCACTGACTAAAGGGTCTAGAGGTGCTGTGCTGAGGGAGGACTGGACTAACACATGGACTTTATATCTCTATCTTAATTCTATATAATTGGTCACAAATAGCTAGCCACTATCAGCAAAAAGAGAGGAGCCCTCTGTTTGGCACTGAAGCTCCTTGCCTTTCCTATATCCACGGTGGTGGACTCCAGTACACATTTTTGTTTCCAAGAATGACAGATTCTTTGAACAGAATTGGAATTTAAGGCAGTAGAACAATTTTCTTCCGAAGAACACATTTGTCTGTATAAACACAAATTTGAGGGTAATTATCCTTCCTTATTTAGCATCTATTTTAGATTATTTAGAATAAAATTTTTGCTCTAATATTGGGAATCTGAAAACAAATCAAACATGCTTTGTTCTTCCCTTTCCCCCTTCAGAAGGCATCGGCCTGATTCATTTATCATCACTAATAAATGTGCAGCTCTCTTTACAAGTAGGACTATTAGAAGAAAGAAAGGGTAATTAACACAAGTAATTTTTCCCAATATGCTCTTTCAGAACTCTACAAATAACTCAGCTGATGCAATATTCACATGAGTTAGCCCAACCTGTTGAAATTGGAAATGCTCTTGTGCTCTTTATGAAATTCTTAACTCTCTTGAAAAAACATGGATAGTAATGATAACTATAAACGAATGATTCATAAGATGATGATTTGAGAGTCACGTAATGTTTTCTGTCAAACATGAAGTTTGTTTTTAACTCAAAGCTATAAATCTTGGGCTCCTTCATAGACTAATAAAATTTACTCGAAATTATTTCTACAATTTTTATTTCTGCCAAACCCCAACTCCCATTCTGGATTGTTTGCTTGTTGCCTTTTTTAATCTAAACTGTTACAATTTACAAAGGTTATTCATATCTGAGTTTCAGATATACGATGTTCCATCACCAGTCCCACCACCAGTGTCAGCATCCCCAGAGCCCATTCGATGCCAACACCCATGCCCCAGCCTCCCAGCATAACAGGCCTGTTTTTAAGTTGGTTGTTAAATTTTGGGTCTCGTGATTAAATTGTTGTTGATTCTGTGGCTTAGATATTTAGTTCTGTTCTTTCTTAACACCGCTGATGCACCTGAATACCCATTAATCATAATATAGTTGTTTCCAGATAAAGGATTGTTGACACCAGGAGAAGCTCTTATTAGTACGCTATAAGCAAGCTTATTTTTTCTCATTTTCTCTTTCAGTTTATATATATATATATATATATATATATATATACACATATATATCTTCCCAATTTTTGCAAGCTACATATATTAAATTTATTTTCATATCATCTCCAAAATGCAAATACTTTTTATGTTAAGTGGTATATTGATTGAAAGCCACATTTGTATCAATTTTCCTTAGCTAGAAATATCTATATCCATACATAGTTTATATACATGCATAGATACCTCTATACTATAGATACAAAACAAATATGCATATACACAAGATATACATATGGAATTGTGAAACATAATCTGAATTTACTCACAATAGTCACTGCAATAATGTTTATTTTAAAATAAAACTAATAATGTCAGGGAAAATTTAGACAACTAAGAAATATAATAAGGCCAAATAAGAAATGTCCTAAGACTACCTTCAGTACTAACAAATAGGAAATTTTCAGCAAGAATAGAATTACTTAAAGAATTTGTACATTGGGAGCCAGGCGGTGGCGCTGGAGGTAAGGTACCTGCTACCTTGCCTGCGCTAGCCTAGGACGGACCACGGTTTGATCCCCCAGTTCCCATATGGTCCCCCATGCTTGCCAGGAGCGACTTCTGAAAAAAAAAAAAAGAATCTGTACATGTTTCCTAAATCTACTGGCAAGAAGAAATCCATGAATGTAGAGCCTAAAGTCCTGCTTATGTCTCCATCAATGATTTAGGCAGCATATGAACTTGCTGTGTCAGGTTGGATGTAAGTATGTGTTTGGTATGAAATCCATTCAAAGACAGACAAGATTGTTTTTCTCTTCCATGATTAATCTCTTCTTTTGCATGGTTTGTAATATATTACTCACTTCTGCCAACTAAACTATTCTTCTAGCAACAGATGTACTGTCAGAAAGAGAAATGCATGCATACTGGTATAAATAACCAAGGTGTTAGATGGAATTAAAGGGAGACATTTCCTGTTTATATCTCTCTCCCTTCAGTGATTATTGAGTGAGGGTAAAAATCCGCTATAAATAAATTTTATATAAACAACACGCTTAAGGAACGTTGGAAAGTTTGACTGAGGCAGAAAATGTATCCTCAAATTAATGACTGTTTTGTTCACCCTATATAGAGTTTACATGACTTTATACATATACAGATTCAAAGATAATCATTAATCACCAGCTTTGAACAAAATCCTATGTGAAGAGAGTACATATGCTTCTGGGTGTGATTTTTTGTAAACAACAAGATGCGTTAACACTCTTCAATGTTTTGGAACCAGTTATGGCTTCCAAAATCGTCCCCTGAAAGTAAGTCTCATCTGGGGAGGAGATTACCCTGTCCTCTCCTCTTGTTGAGTCCTGGCTTGCAGCCCAGCATAAGTCTTTGCTGAGACCAGGTCCTCCTGTCCAAAGCAAAGAGGCAACATTTGCTCCAAGAAGCTGCTTCTTGCCACTCCTAGAAAGGTGAGATTATTGCCAACATCTATAAAACACCAACTCTAGAATGCCAGTGCTCTTATGTTAAAATGAGCCTGTAAAGATTTAGAAGCAAAAATAGAAAACATTCTTCCCCACAACATCCCCTTTCTGAAAAACTTCTCCAGCTGTCAGAATGTAGTATAAGAAACCATCATGGATAAAAAGAAATCAACTGTGTAGACCAGAAGTCAAATCCTAACTCTTCATTGCAGGTGGAAAGCTTAGAGTAGATCACTCACCTGTCTCTGACTAGAATTTTCTCTCTTGCCAATTAGGTGTAGTCCTGTGTAGTGTTATTGCGAGTGCTTAATGCAAAAAAACATGTAAAGGTCTTGGTAATGGTTCCCTAGAGTATGGACTGTGTCAATTGAAGAAGCAAGATGTTGTGGCATAAACAGTAGTATCTTATCTCCATTATTTTTCTAAACATTCATAAGAATATTCCTACTTTATATAAAGAAATAAATCGGGTCTAAGCAGTTAACCAAACTGCCCATTGAAATCAACAAGCTCATGATAGTCTATTGAGACTGCATTTTCTATAGCCCTATTATATATAACTTGATCTATCTTATAAAGACTTCCTTCCAAGAAACAGAACTATTTACCCTGGTCTTTGTTGTGCACTTAATTTCCATATTCCTCCATGATGAAGTGGGGGTGATAACCATAAATATAAAACATGATGAGTACTCAAAAATGGAATGCCCTCTTCCAGAACTCAATACGTGTGGCCTAATGATTCTTTTTTTTTTTTTTTTTTTTTTTTTTTTTTTTTGGTTTTTGGGTCACACCCGGCAGCGCTCAGAAATTGCTCCTGGCAGGCACGGGGGACCATATGGGGCACCGGGATTCAAACCGATGACCTTTTGCATGAAAGGCAAACGCCTTACCTCCATGCTATCTCCCGGGTCCAGCCTAATGATTCTTAATTCATGTGGCTCCTAGACACATGAAGATTATGACAGAATCTATATGTTTCTCATAAAAAATTGTCAAAATATTTTACGGTTAGTCAAAAGTCTTCCATACAATATAATCTGTCCTGGGAGTCAATGGCTATTCATGAATATAAATATCTTTGGCATTATAGTACTTAGCAAGTAAGAAAAGGAAAACATTATTAAACAGTATAATTAGTGAGTTTCTTTTCATTGTGGGAAGTAATATAAATGTTCTCAAATATGGGAACTCTTAATCAGTGTAAGTAGGAAGAAAGGAAAATTATTTATTATTTAAACTATATTTGGAATAAATAATCAATTCTAAGCAAAGGAAAGGAATATGCATATATGAACTTTTTTCTACATGCAATTTGCCTACATTTTTGGTAAATAAATATATAATTTAGAAAGATGATAATTGGAGGATATTTCAAAACTTTTCTACTTATATAAGAACAAAAATATGAAGAAAAATTAATTCTTAGGAATACTGAAGCCATCAGTCAAGAAAGTACATTAAGAACAAAATAGAACAAAATTGAAAGAGATCACATGTCTTCTCTTCCTCCAAGAAGAAAGATAAATGCTAGAGTCAAATTTCATTATGAAAAAGCTACTGAAGTGGTAAGAAAAGAGTGTGAAAAAGAGTTCCTTAAATTTTGAGGGCTTGATTCAAAGCCAAGAATTAATCTTTGGGATTTTATGGAATTACATAGTAAAATTCAGTCTTTGTCAACTTAGACTTTCACCAGCATGAACCAAAATTATCAAACAAAACTTTCAAAATTCTGAGTAAACAAAATGCAATTTTCCCAACTTTAGAAAAGTCAACCAGACATAGATTGTTTTTCAAATCTAGCCTTTTGGGATATAAAAAATGAAATCACACCTTTTTCAAACTGCATTATCCCAGAGGTATCAGCAAAATAAACACCATCAAATTTATGCCATTGTACCAATTCACACATACTTTAAACAATCTGCTAACTGCTAATTTTTTTGTTTTAAGAGTACTGTGAAGTTTTCCATCTTAATTTATTTTATCTTTAGCCATAGCTATCTCACATCAGACAGGTGTGTTACATGGAATAGAACTGCATTTAACTTTAAAATTTGAAGTAACTCCTACATTCAATATATTCTATCATTTGTATTACAAAATAACTTTCATTTAACTTAATTATTGTTTTAAAAAGATTATAAAAATCCATCGGCTGGGCCCGGGAGATAGCATGGAGGTAAGGCGTTTGCCTTTCATGAAAAAGGTCATCGGTTCGAATCCCAGTGCCCCATATGGTCCCCCGTGCCTGCCAGGAACAATTTCTGAGCATGGAACCAGGAGAAACCCCTGAGCACTGCCGGGTGTGACCCAAAAACCAAAAAAAAAAAAAATCCATCGTCATCAATATACATAGGCATGTTTATAAATATTACCATGACTTTTAGAAATTTAAACACCACTATTTACAAAGCTGTTCATAGTATAGTTATTTCAGGTACTCAGTGTTACAACATCAATCTCATCACCAGTTTGATCTTCCAACCAACAATGACCTCAGTTTCCTGTCCACTCCTAACCCTGCCCCTTAGCAGACATAAACAAATGTACTTCATATCAGATGTTGCAACAAAATGGCAAATAAAATTATCAAAAATTAGATCAATAAAGGAAGATTTTTAACATTGTTATATCTCATATTGTTGCTACTAAATTTATTGTCTGTTGATTTACATAGCTGGTTGTTACTAGTTGAACCTTCTGTGTTATTGTTTTCAAAGTTCATTGATTTTGTGAAGTTTTTGCAACCTCTCCATCAAATTTTTAGGACCCTCACTGGGAGTAAGTCATAACCAAGAAATTTGGAGGTGTCCTGCCACCACATATGAAGTTTCCCATTCCAGAAGATGTAGAACTGGGATAATTTAGTGCAATAGTTGCCTGATGAGGTTCACTTGTGGAGCTGAAAAACTTCTATATTGAATAATGTAGGGTGTATGTGGTAGTTGCTATACCTTCTGGAAAGGAAGGAAATCTGCCCTTCAATTGTGATATGGTCCCACAGTTCTCAGCCTGGAGACCTGCAACAAATCAGTGGCTTGGTATATCTTCCTATCAGCACGTTTTTGCATTATTATATCTTGTTTTAAAACCCAGTGGAATTTAGAGTCATGGGAATTGGTCCACCCATTCTCAAAGCAGTCACAACACTGACACATCATAAGTATTTTAAATAGAAAAGTCTTCCTCAAACTCACTTATTAAAATTCTAACTTCCAGTGTGACATTATTGAGAGGTAGGAACAAGGTGCATATGGGACTTAAATGAGTATTGTACTTAAATAAAACATAACTGTACTTAAATGAAGATATGCAAGTCCTCACAATGAAATAATTTCTCATAAGAAGAAACACAAATAAATTTCTCTTTATCCTCTTCACACCAGACATGGACACTCCATCAGAAGAGCTGACAGAGGGCCGGGCGGTGGCGCTGGAGGTAAGGTGCCTGCCTTGCCTGCACTAGCCTAGGACAGACCACAGTTCAATCCCCTGGTTTCCCATATGGTCCCCCAAGTCAGGAGCGACTTCTGAGCCCATAGCCAGCCAGGAGTAACCCCTGAGCATCACCGGGTGTGGCCCAAAAACCAAAAAAAAAAAAAAGAGCTGACAGAAATTCATAAAGAGAATCTCACCAAAACACAGAGACGGACTATTTAATCTTGAACTTCCTGAGAATGATGAACATGTAATGAAAAGCATGTGATATTTAAGCAATTTACCTCCAACAATCTACAGTATATTCTTATAGCACTCTGAACTCATATACAGGGTTCTCAGTAAAGTATTAGACTAATAAAGTACTTGACCAAACAAACGCTTTTTGAATATATATTGCTTTCTAGGTACAACTTTAAACTTAAGATAGAGCAGTGGGGGATTAAGAGATGGTACAGTGGCTAAGACTTTTTGTCTTGCATGAAGCCAGCTTAGGTTTTATTCCTGACATCCCAAACATCTCAAGTCACCTCAGTGCCACGAGGAGTGGTGCTGAACAACACAAGTGTGGCCCCCAAACAAAATAGAAGCATATAACGTAGAACTGTAACCAGAGAAAGTCATTCTTAATCACATGGAATTTATATTCTAGTAAAGTTCCTAAAATGTTAATATTTCTAATTCCTACCAAGAAAAATTATATAGTTTTTATATATCCAATATATGAGGGTGGAAGATTAAGTTTGAGGTTGTCACCCCTTCCCAAGGCTAAATACTAATCTTACCTGATGGTCAAACCAGCCCACAGCTGGGAGGGGTCTGTTGGTAATTTAAGGGGTTACCTGGGGGAATGGTGAGAAAGATTCAGCAACAGAGGCCTAAGCAGGAAGACTCAGCATGGAGATTAGAGACAGTTAGGTGCAGAGAGGCTATGTAGCTTAGAAGCCACACATGGTGGCCAGG
>PVKC010009502.1:0-26733 GCA_004027635.1 Crocidura indochinensis
TTAAAAAATGAGTTCTGACTTGCTTTTCATTTTAATGGAACAAGATTGTCAATTGTCAGCAACTGATTTCACTTTAGTACACACAATCTTTGAAGATCTGGGTTCTAAATAAAGTTTACTCCACCATCTATCATTCTACATACTTAAACAACATGAAGAGAAGTAGTTCAAATGCCCATTCCCATGGGTATATTTTTATCAACACTTAATTTGGTGTGTGTCGTTTATCTTAATCTGATTAAATATCTTCTTAAAGCATCCAAAAGGGGCCAAGATTGAATCAAGCAGTAGTGTACAGGAGATGTGGAGGTAATGGTTGTAGAGAATGCCTTTTTACTATTTATAAAAGTGTATCGTTTGGGATCTGGAGAGATAGGACAGCAAGCAAAACACATATCTTATAATGGTCAACCTATATTCAATCCTTGCGCCTAGTATGGTAGGTCCCTAGAGTCTAATCAGAAGTGATCTCTGAGCATTGCTGGTTATGACCCAAAATTTGAAATAAAAATTTAAAAAATGCATCATTGGTCCATCAAATATTTAAACACCACTTTTGTGTGTGTGTGTGTGTGTGGTTTTTAGGTCACACCCAGTAGTGCTCAGGGGCCACTCCTGGCTCCAATCTCAGAAATTGTTCCTGGCAGGCACGGGGGACCATATGGGATGCCGGGATTTGAACTGATGACCTTCTGCATGAAAGGCAAACAGCTTACCTCCATGCTATCTCTCCGGCCACAACACCACTTTTTTCTTTAATAAAATAAATCCATTTTTAAGAACCATGATTTACAAAGTTATTGAATTTTAGACATAAATGTTCTAGCAAAATAGAAATACCAAAGAAGAGATAGAAAATCTAAAAAGAAATCAAAAAGACATTCTGAAAAATAAAACACATGAAAAACTCACTAGAAGTAATCAAAGACAGAGTTAAGAGGGCAAAGAATAAAAAACCTGAAGATAGACTCTTTTTTATTTCTCTTCAATATTTTGTTCTTTCTGTTTCTTTTTTGAGCTTGTTTGTTGCTTTTGTTTGTGGGCCACACCCAGCAGAACTCAGGGACTTTTCCTGGCTCTGTGCTCAGAAATTGCTCCTGATAGTCTCAGAAGACATTGGGGATTAAATCTGGGTCTCAGCATCTCATATGTCCCTCTGGATATCATCAGGTGAGATTCCCACTCCCCTTCCCCAAATGGCCCTAGCATAAACTTTTATTTCTTTTGTTTCAGGTAGAAAATTTCAGATAGGAAGGTTGAGAAGGACCCTGGTAGTATACTTTAGGGAAAAATAAAATTTAAAAAGATTTTCTAGCCCTAAAGCAGTTTAAAGGAATGAAGACCACATTCCTTTGACATGCAAATCTTGAGATCATTGGATAGGAAAAACTCAGTGGGACATCAGATTCCTGCATCTGGATAGTATCCTAGAGAAGGAGAAAATGAAGAAGAATCTATGGGTTTATGAAGAGACCATCAATTGTATAAAGGATGAGATTATGAAAAGATCATTAGTACAAGATTTTCCTGTTACAATGCTGACTGCATATATAAAATTAACTTTCATATATGCACAACTCCAGGAAAAAATTAGAATAATTGAAGAAAACCTTCTTCAATTTGGGGCTCGCTCTTCAAGCACATATTCTTTTTACATAATTGTCTATTTTTCCCCCTCTCTTTTGACCCCACCCTTTGCTTGTTTGTTTCCATTTCTCATAAAATCCCAGATTATGGAAGGAGTTTCTAGAGATTTATTTTTCTCTTCAATTTCTTCCCCTAAATAAAACTTTTCCTGAATTTGGTTTCTATTTTCTTCCTCTCAATCTTGAGGATAAGAATTTGAACATCTGCATTCACTGTAACAGTTGGGATTAATTGTCTATTTGAGTGAGGTAAAAAGCATTTCTATAATCTTGAATTATCTGTTAAACTTGTTTTAAATCAATAGAATACTTAGATTTAATTTTAAAATCTTAGTCCATTAAGATGGGAATAAACTGAAGTTTTGCCTTAGAAGCTATTTTGTCTCACTCTTACCATATAGTCTTCTCGGATACAGAACTCAAACATTTCTTGACATGATCTTCCCAGTATCATTTTTAGGTTCTTATAAAATTTCTCCATTTTCTCCCAAATGATTGGGGGTGCCAAACTGTGTGGAGTGAATCGTTTAATTAATAAAGTAGAGGCTAAATCTTTGGTACTGTTTTCACTTCTAAAATCACCCTTTTACTTAACAATGACCTGATAAATCGAATCGAGGGTTTATTTCCTTTAGGGTGTTTGCCTTGCATGCAGAAAGTCATTGGTTCGAATCCCGGCATTCCATATGGTCCTCCGAGCCTGCCAGGAGTGATTTCTGAGCGTGGAGCCAGGAGTAACCTTTGAGCGCTGCTGGGTGTGATCTAAAAAAAAAAAATTCTCTAAGCTATTTCTCATGTCCTGTTTAGTAAAAAGCTATCTTCCACAGGGAGGTAAGAGATTAAAGCATCTCTTCCAAAGTGGCAACCCTTACATAATCCTTTAATGAATGACTTATTAAACCTGGGAAACTATTTTCTAGCAAATTGAACCAAGAATAAATTGTTTCCTTTTGAAAACCTATGGTAGTATTCATTACTCCTCTCCTTCAGAGTATGCTGACTTTCTCTGAATGGGGTAAAAGTCCAATAATTGAAAAATAATTAGAAGTTTTCAAGCAATTGCATGTACTTTGCTATTGCACTTAACCATCTCAGTATTTTTCTCTCTCCTCTCTTCTCACCTGCCCAACCTTCTGTGCTATCACTCTGGCTCCAGTTTCTCTTTTTATTCATTTGATTTTGGACTATCTCTAGCTATTTTCTGGGATTACTCCTGGCTCTGTGATCTGTGATTATTTGTGGTGGGGTTTGGTGGGCCCAACCTGGATCAGTGTGGACGAGAAAACTCCTTAACTTCTGTACTATCTCTTCAAACCTATGATCTTCTTGAATTGTCCTGACGTTATTATTAGTAATTGTAGCTAAACATATGGAACATACACCTTGTGTAAACACACAGAGCACACACTCTACTTTCCCTAATCCTCTACACCCTGCTTTTCCTAATCCCCTAAACACCGAGTGCACACACTACTTCCCCCTATCCTGAACCGCTGGCATAGAGTTGACTCTCTACTTTCCTCCTAACCTGATGGGCTGGCACATTATAAATATCCCATTTCCACCTAAAATAAACTTAGTTATTCCCCTCCATTCCCCCTAAAATGGTTCGTGGATGGTTTTGTAAGCACTCTACTTGCCTGAGAATCTGGCCTCATCAGTGACATCTTTATAAATAATTTATATTTGGGATTGGAACTATAGCACTGCATATAAGGCATTTGCCTTGCACGTGGTCGACCCAGGTTTGAGCCCCGGCATCCCATTTGATCCCCTGAGTCTGCCAGAAGTGATTTCTGAGCTCTGAGCTAAGATTAACCCTTGAGCACCACCAAGTGTGGCCCCAAAATAAAAACAAATAAAATACCCATAAATAAAATAGGTGATTTAAAATTTTAAGAATAGAAACAAACCCGGGATCAAACCCAGTTCTGTCCCAGGTCTGCGCATGCAAGGCAAAAGACTTACCACTGTGCTATAACTTTGGCCCAATTTTACTTATGGGTATTTTAGCTAGAGAATATACAAATACTAATTCAAAGAGACTTTGCAAGTGCTGGGGATCCTTTGGTATTTAACTTCTATTAATAGCACAAGATTTATCGACTGGTTTCACCCTTTACTGCCTTAAATGAAAACTCATTTCTTACCTTAGTTGCTGCACGACTTCCCTATTAATCTCACTGCTGCTAGGTTTATTTAGTAAAGGAGAAATGTCCTTCATGATATAATCCTTCTCACATCATCACTCTCTCCTCTCATTGCTCAAAACTATTTCATTCGTGGTTTCCTAGGACCTGTAACATCTCTCTCTCTCTCTCTCTCTCTCTCTCTCTCTCTCTCTCTCTCTTTTTGGTTTTTGGGTCACACCCGTTTATGCTCAGGGGTTACTCCTGGCTATGCGCTCAGAAGTTGCTCCTGGTTTGGGGGACCATATGGGAACCGGGGGATCGAACCACGGTCCGTTCTAGGCTAGCGCAGGCAAGGCAGGCACCTTACCTCCAGCGCCACAGCCCGGCCCCTGACATCTCTTGATTTGACCTGGTGTTTCTCAATGCTGATCCCTTTTGTCTCAGCATCGTCTCAATAGAAACAAATTGGGAATTGGACAATAATTTAATAAAAGCATTTTTTTTTAAATTATAGTTCAAGAAGGTATAGAGAAGCCATATGCATAATGGATACATTAATATTGTCCCTAGGCTGCAAGGGGTAAACAGATGAAGTCTTTGTCATAATTGGGAGATCTAAAGTGAACTAGCTGAATGAACTGTATATAAATATATACAGTAGTGAAAGTATAAATAGTGAAAAAGAATGCAAGATGCAATCCCACTGGGGCAACTAGGAACATCTTTTTTTAATTCCTGACTCATTTTAGTCTTTAGAGGAAGGAAGAAAGGAAGGGAATGAAGGAAAGAAACTATATAGCACATTAAAAGAAACTTGGGAATCTTAGAAAAAACAGTAGGAAAATTAGAGAAAACAATGAATCTCATATATACATTATACACCTTTAACAGTTATCAAGTTAACCATCTCTTTTGTTCCTTTTTTAGAAAACAAATTTCAAAATACATATTAGGCAAATGTCATTTTAGTTTTACATAGATGGGTAACAGTTCGTATATCCAAGTATGAATGAGTCTTTAACATCATTTGGAAACTCCACATGTTACATTAGATTGTTGTTTTTCTTTCTCTCATCATTGTCTAGTTCTACAGAATGTTCCCCATACTTAATTCACCTGTTTGTTTTGTATTATTGCTATCCTTTAACTTGTTCCTCTAGATTTGTACTTCCTATAAATAAATATACTAAATACTAGATTCAGGTTCAACTTTTTCTTTCATTTTTTTTTTAGGTTCAACTTTTTCTCGTAAGAATCATCTAGTTGGTAAAAGTGTAGAGTGTTCAAGTAAAACTAATATCTACAAATAGCCTGAAGTGATACAAATGGAACTGATAGTTGAAAACAAAATAATATAAAATGTCTAATTATTTTCTTCGCTAGATATTTTTTTCTGGGGCCTGGGGAGGGGTTTGGGCCCACTGGCAGTGCTCAGGTCTTACTCCTGGCTCTGTACGCAGGGATCATTCCTTGTGTTTATGGGGTGACTGTATATACTGCCAGGGATCAAACCAAGGGGGTCAGTCATGTTCAAGGCAAGCACTTTAGCTCCTGTACTATATTTGGAGCTCTCTTTACTAAATTCCTATCTCTTGGAGCCAGTTCAGGAAAATTCCTGAACTTTATGATAATTTATTAACATCTCATTCCCTAGTATAAGCTAGAGGGTATTTTTTTCTACAAAAGGATTTTTATCTATTTTGTTCGTAGCTGTCATTTATTGATATATATGCTCATATTATAAAATGGGATCCTGTATTATTTTTCTTGAAGTCAATAAATATCCAATTCTGCAGCTTTTAGTGAGGTGCAGTATGCCTATATAGAACTTCTAATGACATTGTTTAGAAATATTTGTTATCGGGGCTGGGTGGTGGCGCTGGAGGTAAGGTGCCTGCCTTGCCTGTGCTAGCCTAGGACAGACCCTGGTTCGATCCCCTGGTTTCCCATATGGTCCCCCAAGCCAGGAGCAACTTCTGAGTGCATAGCCAGGAGTAACCCCTGAGCGTCACCAGGTGTGGCTCAAAAAATCAAAAAAAAAAAAAAGAAAGAAATATTTGTTATCAATTGTCATATTTATGCCATATAAGGGATAATTAAGAATTCAGTTGGGGACTAGAAAGATATTGCATAGGATAGAGTGCTTGACTTGCATGCAGTCAATCCAATTTTAATACCTGGCACTCCATAATGAATCTTGACCACTTCCAGGAGTGATCTTTGAGCACAGAGACAGTAATAAGCCCTGAGTAATCTACCAGATGTGGTTCCAAAACAAAACAAAAAAAAAGAGAGAAAAGAGAAAGAATTTAGTTGGTAAATCTGGATGGAGCAGAAAGGATTTACTTAGAGTTTTAAGGGAAATACATTATGATAGAAGTTTTCTTTCCCCCTCCTTAAGATTAGAAATAAGGATTTCCTTGACTTAAGTGAGTCTAACCTACATTACTGTAGTCTGGAGTGCTGAATGAAATACTCCTTAGAGATCTAAAGGCAATAATTTGGTAATTACCATGAAACAGTACTCTGGTCCCATTTCTATTGTCTTTGAGTATCATTCTAATACTATATTTTATATTCTGCACAAATGAGTATGATAATTCTAGGTCTTTTCCTCACCCTCTGACTCATTTCACTCAGTAAAATTTTCTCCATGTCTATCCACATATAAACAACTCTCATGATGTCATTTTCCCCAATGGCTGCATAGTATTCTTCTATGTAGATGTACCATAGTTTCTTTATCTACTCATCTGTTCTCAGGCACTTGGATTGTTTTCAGTTTTTGGCTATTGTTAATGATATTGCAATGAATAAGAGAGAGGGGGAAGAAAAGTGTCTGCCACAGAGGCAGGTTGAGGTGGGATAGGAGAGAAACTGAATACATTGGTGACAGGAAATATGCACTGATGAATGATGGATATTGGAACATGAAATTGGTGAATGAAATTCAACCATCAACAACTTTTCACATTTAATTAAAATTATTAATTAAAAAGGAAGCTAGTGCTTAATGGGAAGCAGGAGGATGAAAGAGATTGACTAGACTAATTGGGAGTCTACAACTTTTGCCCAGACACATTAGATCCACTTTGTGGATCCAGAACAGAGAGAGCCAATTTAGAGCCATTTCATATTCTGCCCAAGAAGAGTTCAATAGAGGTGTGATTATTACAGCTGAGAGTTGTACTATCCAAGTCCCTGGGTTTGAGAGAGGATATCTGAGCAGCTAGCCAAGAGAAAACGAATCGCCACAACAGGTGTTCCTTTGTAGCTCCCACCAGACATCTGCCCTAAACAATAGGGAATTGAATGCTTAGGATATCAAGATTCCCATTTTTGCTCCTTCGTATACACTGGGGATACTTCACTATAAGCTCCAGGATTCTGTCTTGTTTGTTTGTTTGTTTGCTTGTTTTAGTGCCAGGAATTGAACTCAGGGTCTTAAGCATGCACAACCAAGTGCTCTACTACTGAACCCCAATGCCTAGCTTAGGCTCCAATCTTACAGGAACTAGCAAAAACCACCTATTGAGCAGGAGGAAAGGCAGAGTTCAAGAACAGAGATGGAAAAGCTGCCTCTGGAGAAGACTCAAGCTGGAAGAGGGGAAGAATATCTTTGTCAAAACTTCAAATTTCAGGAGCCGGAGTGATAGCACAGTGGGTAGGGCATTGCCTTGCAAGTGGCCAACCTGGGTTTGGTCCCCAGCATCCCATATGATCTCCCAAGACTGCTAGAAGTAACCCCTGAGCGCAGCTAGGTGTGGCCCAAAACCAAAATCAAAAGCTTCAAATTTCAGTTAAGGTTAGAATCTAAATTTCTAAAATAAACATTTTCTTTTCTCTAGCAGTAACCATAGGATTTAATTACTTGCTCTTTATTAGAAATGTTACCTGGACCAGACCAATAGTACAATGCGCAGGGCATTTGCCTTGCATGTGGCCAACCCAGGCTTGATTCCTGGCATTCCATATGGTTCCCCAAGCTCATCAAGAGTAATTTCTGAGTGCAGAGTCAGGAGTAATCCCTGATCATTATATAGTGTGTCCCAAACAAAACAAAACTTCACTTTCCTACATTTGATCAAGGGACAGAAAAGTTGTTCTAGAGAGCAAGTCACCATAGGTGGTCAGGCAGAGGAGAAAAATATGTTTTTTATTACAGCCTGAGACCTCCATGCTCAGTGTTGTGTCTTATGTATCTAATTTTTCTTCTACCAGACTGCGATTGTCTTGGGTCATATTTAGTTTTGCTTCTTAAAAATTTCAACTTAGGGGCCCGGGAGATAGTATGGAGGTAAGGCATTTGCCTTTCATGCAAAAGGTCATCGGTTCGAATCCCGGTGCCCCATATGGTCCCCCGTGCCTGCCAGGAGCAATTTCTGAGCATGGAGCCAGGAGTAATCCCTGAGCACTGCCGGGTGTGATCCAAAAACCACACACACACACACACACACACAAAATTTCAACTTAGTGGCTTCTGTGATAGCACAGTGTGAAGGCATTTGCCTTGTAAGTGACTTACCTGGGTTCAATCCCTGGCTCCACTGCCAGGAGTTATTCCTGAACACAGAGCCAGAAGTAAGCACTGGGCATTGCCAGGCATAATCTTCCTAAAAAAGTATTTAGCACAAAGAGGGTTGCTCTTTTTTATAACTAAAACCCAACTACAAACATGTTTGTAATCATGGTGCTTAAATACAAATATTAAAAAAAGGTATCTAGTGCATTAGGCATTGGTTAAGGTGTGAGCCTTGAAGCGTACGTGGTAGAACATTGTAAAGCAAGTGCCTGTATCTGCATGCCTTGAAGAGAGGCAAACATTTATCAAAAGAGCAATTATTGAACAATATTAGCTGATGAGATTGAGTTGCTTTTCATTTATATTACATCTCCCTACAACCATTAATCAATCACTTTATATTTTCCAGATGTAGTACTGATAGGATTTTAACTTCTAACCCAATGTTATAAGATAAGCAGTTAATTTTGGAACATCTCTTAAATTCATTGACCTCTGAGATATTAGACAAGGCCTATCAAGGGAATCAAGAGGTTTGTTTCATAGCATGAGAATTTTTAAGCTTGGTGTGTCTCGGAGGATTCTTTATCTTTAACTTCAGACTGAGGTAGACTGCTATAAATATTCTGCGTACACATTTGTGCACACTCACAACTCTGAATATTCTGGGATCTTAGTTGCTGCTCTTGTGAAATGAATTTTGGCACAGTCTGTGAAGGTTCTCAGATCCAACAGATTTTATCTAATCATCTCTGCCTACTCTTAGACTGTTATATTTATTCAAGGGAGTGAAAAGAGAAAATATACAAACAAATTGACCCTGTTAACGAGGTGAGAGGTTGAATGTGTCAGCCCCACTAACACTCTACAGGCTGGTTAGCTTCAAGAGCCAGTGTCTATCACCCCTCTCTACGTGGGGCAACTTTGGTCTAGAATTTATTTCCAAGAACTACTCAGGAATGTGTGTGTATGTGTGTGTGTGTGTGTGTGTGTGTGTGTGTGTGTGTGTGTGTGTGTGTGTGTGTGTGTGTGTGTGTGTTTGGTTTGTTCTGAGTCTCAAATCAACAGTTTGGAAGCTGCAAACAGAATTGTGAAGCACTATTCATGGAACACATTATAAACTAGGGAGGAGTCAGGCCCTCTTGCTTAAATGGTCATGTTCAGAAGAAAGTATGCTGAACTGTTTGTACTCTTAACAGAGTAAAACTTTAGAAACTCAATGAAGTGCAACTCTGATTTTATATTTTACATTTCAGTTCTTCAGAGATGAAAGTTGATTATAATTATCTAACTTGTTCCTTCTTCATTTATCATTTTCTCATTAGTTTCATCCCAAACCAACTTCATTTATCACAGTAAGTCATAGAAGTATTAAAATAATTTTAGCAACAAAATTTGCAGTTAACTTTATAAAAATTAGAAAATAAAGTATATTTATAATTATAAATTATAGTATAAACAAAAGGCAAAAATCCCATAACTTTACCATATGACCTGGACTCAGTTCTAGACCTGCCATGACAAGGTGCCACTAATGTGATTAAAATGACAAAAATAGAATGTTAGGTGACATATGCTGGTCAAGAATCCCACCATGTACACAATAGTTCTGCAATTGCACAGAATATCTAAAAGAAACCCTAGTCACAAAAATGTGAGTCCTGATAAAAGATAATGAATCCTTAAAATGGTGGACCTCAAATTTTTGAGAAACTTGTGTTTTACCAAGAAAGGTCTGAGGAAGATACAGACCAACAATGCTAAGGCCACAAGAGCCCAGGCTAAACTCATCAAGATCCCTGTGAAGCCAAAGGAGGCCAGGCCCCACATCCCAAAGGACAGGACAGCAATCACAAGAGCAGTGGACTTGCCTATATTGCTCATCCCAAGATTGAAAAATATATTTGTGCCTGTACTGCAAAGGCTCTCAGGTTCTGCCAGCCAAAGCACAAACCAAGTAAACCAAGACATAGGCCAGCACTATCTCAAAGTCCCAAAGTTGGCCAGGATCCCATAAAGGCTTCCTCTGAGAAGCCCCTGTCCAATAGTATGAAGGTCAAAACACTGGTATAATGCCCTGGCTGCTATCTGCTTGCATGGGTCATCCCAGATTATTTGTACAAATAAACCCGAGGACAAAAAACAAGATGTATGTCAGTTACATAAATATACCTCCATACTGAGTAATTTACTTGGTAAAATATGATGTATGTCTTTGCTTAAGATAACAATTATTAAGAAGATGTATGTCTTTGCTTAAGGGGTAATGATGATGATGAATAAGAAATTAAAAGGAAATTATTTTAAAAAAGCATTCAAGGCAAAAAACATCTGTAATCATTTAAATCATGGAGTTAAACCTGTTGTTTACAAAATCTGAGAATTATTACATACTTTTTATTTAACCTAGGTTTTAGGGTTTTTTGTGAAAAAAGACACAAACTTCTTGGTTTGTGAAGCTTGTCTTCTAATGCAAACAATGGAAAATTGAGCAATCGGCTTCTACTTGCTGGTCAAAGAGTTTGACAAATTGAAAGTATTGACAGTCATGTAATGAAGCCAAAGCATGGTGGTCAAGTTGGTTTCCTTTTAGGAATATCAAGGATTGGAACTTTGGCAATTAAGAAAATTCCCAAAGTGTGAATAGGAAAGTAGATGACATTATTTGTGTTAAACATTTTTTAAAACACTATTTTTATATTAAGGTCAACATCCTGTTTACAACATTGTACTATAGTTTTGAAAAATGTTATTGAAGAGAAACTGAGTAAAAGGCACATGGCATCTCTAACTGCTATTTCTTGGAGTTGCATATGTTCATAACAATATTTCAAAATAGCTTAATTTTTTTTGGTTTTTGGGCCACACTCAGTGATGCTCAGGGGTAATGCCTGGTAACTCTTAGAAATCCCCCCTGGCTCCAGGGACCATATGGAACACCGGGAATTGAACCCAGGTCCATCCTGAGTCAGTTGTGTGCAAGGCAAACTCCCTATCTCTGTGCTATCACTTTGACCCCAACAGTTTAATTTTAAAATGTTGGGGCTGGGCGGTGGCGCTGGAGCTTGGGTGCCTGTCTTGCCTGCGCTAGCCTAGGACGGATCGTGGTTCGATCCCCCGGTTTCCCATATGGCCCCCCAAGCCAGGAGCGACTTCTGAGAGCATAGCCAGGAGTAACCCCTTAGCATCACTGGGTGTGGCCCAAAAACCAAAAATAAATAAATAAATAAAAATAAATAAAAATAAAATGTACCTTTAGGAACAGTATTGGGACATATTTCAATTTGCTATAAATCAAATTTTCAAATAGCATAGACCTTTAGTGGCATATAACTTAATCTTCTATCTCTAGTTTTTATGCCTGAAAAAATAATGAGGGTGGGAATAAGTAAGTCCTAGCATCTCTTTTTACTTTATAAATTCTATGTCTAGTGTGAGCTGTGCATATTTTTAGAAACTTGTTTTCAACTTTCCACTGACTGAAGAACTTCTGAACATCTTCATCAAAATAGCACTAACTGCCTTTCTTGCATTATTCCAGATGTAAATACTATTTTCTAACCCCACTGAAAAGTACTTTGCATATTACAAAAGATTATTGGAGTTCTAATGGAGGAAATGCAGTTATAAAAAAGGGAAAACAAATACTTTGTTCCTCTTCCTCACCCCACACAGGCCTGTGCTCTAGAAAGGCTTTCTACTTCCCTCATTCAGTCACATTTTGTTATGATGGCTCTCACTGTAATTATTTCTCTAACTGCACCCATCATCTGTGGTGAGCTTCATGTTGTGAGCTGGACCTTCCAGTCCTCCTCTCTTTTGTCTCTGAGAATCATTGCACAAAGGAGGAGGAACACTTGGGACATTGGTGATGGGAATGTTACACTGGTGAAGGTTTTTTATTTTTAATAAAAAAAACATAAAAATAAAAATAATAAAATAAAAAATTTAAATTTTGTCTTTGCCTTTTTTTGGTGGACATAATCTGTGTGCCACTAAACTGTTTCCAAAACAAAAACAAAAACAAAACAAAAAACCCAAATACTTTGTTTCATGGTTAGAATTAAACAAGCAGAAAAATATTTTTAAAAATTTTATTGAAACCATCATGATTCAGTCTTTCATAGTTGGATTTTAGGCATATAGTGACAATGAATTAGGTTCTTCCCACACCAATGTTGACCACCCTCCACAAAAGCTCTCAGCATGCATCCAGTACCACCACCAGTGTAGCAGGCTCACTTTAAGTATAGATTGTTATAGTTTGGGTCTCTTGATTTTATTGTTGTTGACTTTGACTTGGATATTTAGCTTTGTCCTTTTATTCTCCAACAATGCACCTGAGACCACTTGGCTCCTGGCCCCTCGTTCTATTTTTTTTTCCTTCAATTTTATAGAAAAATGCAGACATATGAGGTCTAACAAAGTAATTCATCTCCCAAGTCAAGGTTCTTTTTTGTTTGTTTGTTTTTGGTTTTTGGGTCACACCCGGCAGCACTCAGGGGTTACTCCTGGCTCTATGCTCAGAAATCTCTCCTGGCAGGCTTGAGGGACCATATGGGATGCCAGAATTTGAATCACTGGCCTTCTGCATGTAAGGCAAATGTCTTACCTCCATGATATCTCTCCAGCCCCTCTCCCAAGGTTCTATGAAAAAGGTGGAAGCCCCTATCTAGAAAATAAAAATAAAAAAATAAAAAGTGGAGATTTAGTAGGTGGGTTTGCTGTTGTTGTTGTTGTTGTTGCATAGACTCAGCTAACATTGGGGAAATTAGAAAGGAAATACCCTAATATCCTTGGACTAAAAAAACAGGTGTTCCACATCTTGTCATAAGACCAACTACATGCTCCGAGCATACTAATTATCCAATCCTAAAGTCTTTCTTAGGATATGGTCCTAAGAAATATGGTCCCAAGAAAAGTTCTCCATAACAGTTGTCGAAGTCAGGTTTTTGTAATTAAAGATCTTGGATTTTCCACAGATCCTATGTCAAAACTGAGCTGCCACAGCAAGTCTTCTGATTTCATCTAACCATTAGGTGGGGAGGCAGGGAAATCAATCTTGAAAACAAGTTGTTTCCTAGTAATCAGTGTGTCATAAGAGCCCACGCCCTGGAGCAAGTTGGTGCCAGGGCAATATTAGGGCCTACCCATGTGGAAGTTTGATTTCTGGTGCTGGTACAGAAAACCATGTCATTTCTTTTCCTTTTTTTTTGTTTTTGGGTCACACCCGGTGACCCTCAGAGGTTCCTCCTGGATATGCGCTCAGAAATCGCTCTTAGCTTGGGGGACCATATGGAATGCCTGGGGATAGAATCACGGTCCATCCTAGGTTAGCACATGCAAGGCAGAAGCCCTACTGCTTGCATCACTGCTCCAGCTCCAAACCATGCTATTTTTGTTTTGTTTTGTTTTGGTTTGGTTTTTGGGCCACACCCGGTGACGCTCAGGGGTTACTCCTGGCTATTCACTCAGAATTCGCTCCTGGCAGGCACGGGGGACCATATGGGGAACCGGGGGATCAAACCGCGGTCCGTCCTAGGTTAGTGCAGGCACCTTATCTCCAGCGCCACCGCCCGGCCCCATGCTATTTTTAAGAATGGGATCCAAGGTTTGGGTTTGGAAGGTTGATGTCTGTTCAACTGAGGTCTAAGTCAAGTCATTATGACAAATCACCTGCACCATAACATTTATGAATTTCTATCCCTATTAGATAAGAAATTTTTTTCTATACTTAATATTTTCCCCCATTTTGTAAAGGAGGGAGATATGGGATGCATGCTGGGAACAGGGATAGAGGGAGGACATCACTGGTGGTGGTAAAGCCCCTGATTCATTGTCACTAAGTACCTTACATATTACTGTGAAAGATTTGTAATTCACTTCGGCCACAATAAAAATAAAAAAATAAAATATTTCCTCCATTTTAATGTGCCTATGCAAAAAGGACCAACGCCACAAGATACTACTGGTGTATATGGGGGTAAAAATAATAAGCCAAACAATCCCTGTAATGTAGTTCTAATCTGAACTCAGATCCTAAGATAAACTTATCTGCTAGAATTCTCTACTAAGCAGATCCAAGAAAGTGATGGGGAAAGCTACCTCTATATAAAGCAATGCACACTAAGAATTATAATAGGAAAAATGTTTTAAAGGGATCTGTATCATGTGATCATAAATAGACATCTTTTCCTTCTTTTATCAGGAAGAACTGGGGGATATTTAAGACTATGCACCCAATTATTGTTTAAGCCCTTGAGATACAGGAATAATTGTGATTTTATTTTTATTTAATTTTTTTTTTACATTTTCATGCATTCTGTAATATATTTTTTATAGGCCTGGCTTTTTATTTTATGGGTCACACCCAGCAGTGCTCACGGGTTTAGTCCTAGCTCTGCACTCAGAAATAACTTCTGGCAGGCTTGAGGGACCATATGGAATGTCAGAGATTGTATCTGGGTTAGCTGTGTGCAAGGCAAATGCCTTGTCTGCTGTGCAATCATTCTGGCCCTAGGCCTGGCTATCTAGTTGAAATTTGAACACAGATATCATGTATACAAACAGATCCCAAGCTTCAAAATTATTATCACTCATTTACCCAAAGCGAACTAAAATTTCATCCCAAATGCATATATATATATATATATATATATATATATATATATATATATATATATATATATCCTAACACATGATCTTGATATTTATCTCATCAAGTGCTGATCTGACTCCAGGCAGGACCTCTCAGCCTCTATCAAAAAAACCTCAAGCCAGCTTAGACAGAAAGGCTGGTGAGAACAGTCCCAATCCTTTCCAAACCCTATTCCTCATGGACCCTAGATCAGCGGGGGTAGTGGGCAGGGACCCCTGGGTCACCCAGTAAATTTGGTTCATGTAAAACAGTCCCTCCTCCACCCTTCTGCCTCCAGACCTCTCAGCCATTGTTAGGGCATTTGCCTTGCAAGCGCTGAACCCAGGACCAAACAGTGATTCGAATCCTACATCCCATGTGGTTCCCGGTGCCTGCCAGGAATGATTTCTGAGCAGTGAGCCAGGAGTAACTCCCGAGTGCCGCTGGGTGTGGCCCCAAAACAAAACAAAACAAAAAACCCAACCCCTCTAAGACCAAAAGACCTATGTACTTCCTACCATCTCTTACATAATTAAACAGATCTTTATTTTTAAACACCCTGAAACTCCAGCACTCTAACCCACCAAATGCAAAGAACAATGCAGAAACTAAGGAAGACACCAGCAGCTGGGGATATTGAGAGAAATCCTAGCAAATTTCCAAGTCCTCAAAAGCACACAGACCCTAGATGAGGACCTGAAATTAGTATTTAATGTCTTAGCAATGGAATTCAAGGAATCATTAACCAAAGAAATTAAGAAATCTATAGATAAACAATTCAACCAACTCTATCAGAAGATGAGAGAATCCATACAAATGAAACTAAGAGAATAAAAGAGCATGATATCAAGTCATAATAGCAGAATTATATATATTTTTTATTTTATTTTATTTTTTATTTTATTTTATTTTATTTTATTTTTTGGTTTTTGGGTCATACCTGGTGATGCTCAGGGGTTACTCCTGGCTATTCTCTCAGAAGTCGCTCCTGGCAGGCACGGGGGACCATATGGGGAACCGGGGGATCGAACCGCAGTCTGTCCTAGGTTAGCGCAGGCAAGCCATGCACCTTACCTCCAGCGCCACCACCTGGCCCCCGCAGAATTATATATAGAGAGAATAGCATTGAAGACAAAATACAAAGAAGTCAATAAAGGAAGGAGAGAAAAAACATTGGAAAAAAATGAAAGGCACTTAATGAACAAAGACAAAGAAATAATCTACAACTAATAGGACTACCAGAAGGAGAGGAAAAAGGGAAAGGGAAGAACAAGTAGTAAGGGAAATAATAGCAGAGAATTTTCCCACTCTCTGGATAGAGCAGTGGTTCTCAAATAGTGCGGCAGAGAGGCGTGCAAGGCTCCATAATGGGAAGCGCATTTGACCTCAGCAAACACTGACATAGCAAGCTAAGCCCCATGTTTCTGTATGTTTCTGGAGCTGAGAGTTGCTGTGTCCCGCTTCAAACCCAGCTTCGAAAAGCTATGCATTGCAAAATGTGCTCATTGTAGGCATTAATCCAAATATCACCTCTGATTTAAAAGTCAGCTCAAATTATTTTATATATATTTGTTTTGCAGGCTAAAGTATTTTTTAATAAAGATACTATTTATAGTCGCATGGGGGTGCGAAAAATGTTTTCTTCTTCCTAGGGGAGCATGACAAAAAAATAACTGAGAAGCACTGGGATAGAGTGACTGTACAAATCTGATTTAAAAAAGTACCAAACAAAATAGACCCTAACAGATAAACACCAAGATATATAGTAATTCAAATAGTAAAAAGCAGAGAGAGATGAATTCTTCAAAGCAATAAGGGAGGAAAAAATTTTAAGTACAAAGGAAGGAATACAAGAACCAAGCTAGATTTTCCATTTGAAAAAGGCAAGAAGACAGTGGAATGAAATATTTAAACTACTAAATGAAAGAAACTTCCAATCTAGAGTCCACTACCCAGCAAAACTCTCATGGAAGGGAGGGTTAAAAACATTCTCAGACAAAAAGAGAACTCACAATAATTGCCCTAACCAAACCGACACTTAAACGAACTATTCAGAGATAATTACACAAATCCCTGATTGTAACAACAACAACAACCCTACATGATATAACTACACAATAACACTCCCTGTCAATAATTTCCTCAAATGATATTGGACTGAACTCTCCCATTAAAAGGCCCAGACTAGAGGATTGGATCAGGAAACAAAACTCAGATATCTGTTCCCTGCAGTAGACATACTTAAAAGCTCAGGATAGACATAGGCTGAGAATAAAAGTATGGAAATCAATTATATATGCCACTGGAAAACAAACAAGCAAACCAAAAAAACCCAAACAAACCTGGGACAGTCATACTCATATCAGACAAAATTGCATTCAACCTCAAGAAAGTACTAAGACAAAGATGGGCACTACTTATTGATCAGGGGAATATTAGACCAAGAAATACTAATTCTGATCAGCATTTATGCACTAAATGTAGAGCCAGCAAAATATATAAGGGTTTTGCTCACAAACCTGGAGGATTATATGATTGGAAATGTGATAGAGTTAGAGATTTAAACACACTATTTCACCACTAGACAGATCCATTAGGCAGAACACTAGCAGAGACATAAGAACCCTAAATGAAAAACTAGAACTAGGACTAATGGACTTATACAGGGCCTTCCATCCTCAGAAAACAGAATACACATTCTTCTCAAGCACACATGGAACCTTTTCTAGGATAGACCATGCTTTAGGACTCAAATCTAATTTACATAAAACCACAAATATGACAATTATACCAAGCACCCTATCAGACCACAATACAATAGAGATAAAGATTGACTGTAAAAAATGTGGAGGGGTTGGAGTGGTGGCGCAAGTGCTAGGGTGTCTGCCTTAAATGCGCTAACCTAGGACAGACTGCGGTTCGATTCCCCGGCATCCCATATGGTTCCCCAAGTAAGGAGCAATTTCTTAGTGCATAGCTGGGAGTAGCCCCTGAGCATTACCTGGTGTGGCCCCAAAACAAAACAAAACAAAACAAAAGATGTGGAGAACATCTAACACCTGAAGATTAAACAACATGCTGCTCTACAACAGCTGAATCAAAGAGGAAATCAAGGAAAAAAATAGAAAGATTCCTTGAGATGAATAAAAATGAAGAAACAAATTGCCAAAATCTATGGGACACAGCAAAAACAGTTATTAGGCGGAAACTCATAGAATAGAATCAAGAAACCCAAACTACAACAAGCTATACACAAAGAAGACCTGTTACACTAGCAGTACGGGGAGGGGGGGGTCTAAGGTTGAAGGAACAGTGATAGAGGAAGGTCAATACTGGTGGTGGGAATTGACTTAATTCATTGTCATTATGCACCTTAAATATAATTTGAAAGACTTGTAAAAGAAGAGGTTACATACATAAGAGGCCACATATTCATAGTACATTCCAATGAAAAACAAAAATTATCTGCTAAACATGTGAGTGAATGTAAAATCACCACCAGTGTTGTATTTCCAACTCCAGGTGAATGACTCTGAATCAGGGTCATACATGAGATAATCCAAAATAGGCTGAGAGTGAAGCACATATAGTCTGGCAGTCTTCTACCTTGTATCTTCCCCCAGCTGCCTGCCAGAACTCTTTTTAATGAGTATAGAGACCACCCCCAGGTGGGGCAGTAAGGATATAGTAAGGGTAGATAGCCCAGGCTGTTCTGAGCCTGTCCCATTTAGGTTTACATATAAAACAATCTTTGTTTTGGGTGAAACCAAGTTGCAAACAAACAGATACAAAGAAACTAGGGATGATCTTTGTTAGGTATAACCTAACAATTGAACACATATATTTCAAGGTCTCTCCTAGCTTAAATAATTCCAGATACTGGGGCTGAAGCAATAGCACAGTGGCAGGGCATTTGCCTTGCACACAGCTGCCCAGGACAGACCTGGGTTCGATCTGTGGCTTCCCATATGGTTCCCTGAGCCAAGAGTGATTTTTGAGCACATAGCCAGGAGTAACCCTGAGCATCACCTGGTATGGTCCAAAAACCAAAAGTAAAATAAATAAATTGAATAAAATTCCAGATAGCAACTATGAAGTTAACTTTAGCTTTTGAGTCCTAGATAAGACTCAAACTATAATGAAGCAAAGGCCAGACAGAGCTGAGTAGGGATGGTTTAATTCTTGGCCCACACAATTGGTTAGCCTGGTCAAATGATTGATTTATACTACAGAAACATGGGTTCGTTTTATAAGCAACAATAATTAATGATATGGTTTGTTAAAATAAGTGCCCTACTTTACATTTCCTACCTCAATCAACAGCATGGGCCCTCCACGTCCAGCAATCCTCTGCTGGAATTCATAGAGCAAGGGATCACATATTACAGCCCACATCTCAGTTTCTTGGGTATGAAGAAGAGTAAAATATAGATTGGAGGAACTAGTCTATATTAAGTACAGTT
Source organism: Crocidura indochinensis (assembly GCA_004027635.1). Taxonomy (NCBI): domain Eukaryota; kingdom Metazoa; phylum Chordata; class Mammalia; order Eulipotyphla; family Soricidae; genus Crocidura; species Crocidura indochinensis. The sequence goes on from PVKC010009502.1 coordinate 19,401, forward strand.
TGGAGTCTCATTTATACTATGCCTTATTTTGGTGACAATGTAAAAGGCAAAAACACTTGGTAATCCTTGGTAATTGCTGTTTACCATTTATCCTATCCTGGATGAAAGTTTCTTAAGCCATGGGTTACACGGTGTTATGTAACTAAATGTGGAGGTTGCTAGAATTTGGCAATAGTAAAAATAATTCTTAGTCATTTTGAAAATCCTGGCAGCATTCATGTACTACTCACCTCCCTGCAGCCTGATTCTCAACACACGACAAAAGCATTTTCTATATGACACATTGCCAAAAAATGCTGCCAGAAATACATAATTATAATAATAATGTCTCAAATCTAAGATTTTCTGTTCTTACAAGACTTGCTATTTTCCAACTGACACTCCTCAGTATCAAATTTGTATATCTTTGAATTGTATGTTAGTATGTTTAAAATCAAAATCCTTTCCATAATTACTTTCATTTTAATACAGGATAAAATTGTATGTGTAACAAGCATTGTTTTAGAATAAAATTTCTTTGTAATTTAGTTTTTGTAAATATTTGGTTTGTATAAAAATTTCTCAAAGAAGTTTAAGAAGCACTGTGTAAAAAGCAGGAAAAGAGGAAAATGAAAATGTCCACAAGCAAATAAAATACTTAGGGACAGGCATCTCTGACAAGTCTCACCTAGAAAACTAAACCATTGAAACCAGTGACCATCTACAGAGGCCTTGCTACTAGGGAGTGAACAGAATTTGGAGTCAGAGTTGAGGAACTGCATCTCATCAATCCAAGGGAGGAAGTTTGTGCCAGGAAAGAGAGAAATGAAACTGTAATGCTCCAGGAACTGGCACCGAGTCATCACGATGAGCCTAGCATTTGAAAACATATGGCTACCAGTGAACCAGTGGACAACTTGAAACACATTAGAGGATAGGATATCTCTTGATTGGACAAGATCATCATTGTTAGATGCTCTCTCTGATGCTACTACTGAACTGCCTAGTAGACAGAACCCCCTCTTCCCAAGGACTCCTGTAAAGCAATTGTTTTTGGGATTTTCCTTGAATCTGAAAGCTTCACATAAAAATAAAGAGACAATAAAGATGAGGACTGGAAGAACTGGCCCAGGATATGAAGCTTAAGCACAAAGAGTGGTGAGTGCAGTTAGAGAAATAACTACACCAACAACTATCATGACAATCGTAGTGAGTGAAAGAGAATGCCTGTCTTGAATACAGGCAGAGTATGGGGGAGGAGGGAGATGGGAGGCATTGGTGGTGGGAATATTGCACTGGTGAAGGGTAGTATTATTTTTATGACTGAAGCCCAGCTGCAAAGATGCTTGTAAACATGGTGCTTAAATAAAGATATTATTAAAAATCAAAAACAGAAAACTTCAGAGACAATACCTCAAAAGAGACAGAGAAGATCAGCACAAAAGCACGAAGAGAGCTACCATTCCCCCATAATTAGTGATTGATTATTAACCAGACTTGACCTTGGGCCATCCTTCCTCCTTCACTGAGCTCCGGTTAAAGAAGATATCTAACAACACTGTATTGCTCCAGGGACACTCCCGAGCTCCATTTACATGTTCATCTTCCCATCATCTTGCCTACCCCCAGGCCTATGCCCTTTTACCCTTAAGATATTCCAGTTCCTCTTTTTGTGATATATAAATATTGTTAGAAGGGAATGAATTCTCTGATCATCAGTCTCAGATCCGTACCTTCCTGGTCATCAACGGGGGAAACATCCTGTCTCTGAATGTACTAGGGGAGCAGAAATTGACCCTTGCTGACTGACAGGGTTGGCACACACCATGATAACCTTAGGGTAGTAAAGTCACAGAAAGAGATTTGAGGGGAAAAAAAGGAAAATGTCCCTTTTACATTATTCTGGAGGTGAAGTTGTGAAGGGGAAGAGGAATGAAAACTTTAAAAAAAATAGAAAACAGCGAATATATAAAACAAAAGAAGATAATTGATAGAACTAAACAATGAAACAGCCTTGGCATTTGAATGCAAAGCAAATTATTTGTACTCATGAATAAAACAGGTATGATTTTTCTTTATTTGTCATACTGAAACTTCTTAAAGCCTGGCTGGAGGCATAATGTTAGATATATTATTTAAAGCAAAAATCATTAAAAAAATTAGTAAATGAATTTCACCCATGGTAAACACTCAGTATTCCAAATATCTTCTTTAAGAAAATAGAGGGAAGCCTCAAGACTGATAGAAAAAAATTTGAATTGCATTTGTTTGATAAAAGGGTATCATCTACAATATATTAAAAACTTCAATAACTTGATAATTAAAAGCAAATTTATTTTTAAATTGGGAAATAATTTGACCTTTTAAACTAAAAAGGATATGAGAATTGTCAATACATATATGGAAAGTTACTTAATATTTTAAATCATGAATAAAGTATAAGTTAAACCACATGAATATATTGTATGCCCATAGAATAGCTCAAAATAAAATCCAACTATTCAGCGGTTGAAGCTATAGGGCAGCTGCAATTCTTATATATTGCTAAGGTAAATATAATTGTATACAATACTTTGGAAAATAGCTTGGTAATTCCTTATGAAACTAAACTTAGACTTGTCATGTGAACTAGTACTACTGTCTACACAAACATATAGACACAAATTGTGATGTAGCCATGTAAGAGAAGACTTGATCATTGTGTTTCGAAATTATTTTATAAGTCAGTAGTTTATTGATTTTATTATTGAGCAAAGAAGCCAGATACTGTTAGAAGGGAATATTAGAGTGTAAATTTAGAATTAACGGCTGTTTTGCTTAGACATAAGGAAGCCATGATAGGCTTGAGCTGCAGAGAACAGAGACTAGGCCCAGAAAAACACCCAGTTCCAGAAACTTTATGGGCACACACCAGGATGGTCATAAACTAAGTAATACAGGAAAAAGTCTAATTGCACCTCGGGGCTAACACCCAGCCTGTGGACATCCAAATAGAATAAAGCTGATAAATTCATCATGCACCTTCCTAAGCTAACATTCTGTTTACATCCTGCTTGCAACCACCCTAAAGTCCTTATTAAGTTGACAAATCCCCTAGTACTTCATAAGCAATGATGTAATGTGTAGCCAATCCCTGCAATGGTCATCTAGCCCATTCTAAAATTCTCTAAATTGGGTATTAAAGAATGGAGTAGGTTGGGTTGTCATCACCACCTGTGAGGGGTGCAGTCACAGCAAAATGGTATTTTAAAATAAACTCCTTTGCCTTTTTGCATTATTGGCTTGCTCCTTGTGGTCTTTGTCGGAAGGATCTCAAATCCAGAGCTAGAAATACAGAAGAAAATACAGTTGATACCTTTTATGTGAAATTTTAGAAGAAGAAACCCACTTTAAATTGATGGGAAGGGTATTGGGAGTTACATGAATTTGGTGTTTGAAGAAATATAATGAAAAAAAAATAGAAGAAGAAAAATTGGCTAATGAAATGACCCATATGTTGGTTATGGGATAGGTTAAGTTCACCCAAGTTTATGGTTTTTATATTAAACATTTTTCTCCTAGTTCTCCAATAACAGATACCAAAAGAAAATTGTATTTTCTTTTATGATCATAATATGCAATTTAATTATGTATATTATTTTAATACACAAACTATCACCTTGTTCCAGGGACTGTATTTCCTCATCTTGCTAGCTTCAGTACTACCTGTCCCATCTCAGATTTTCCAGGGAGCAGAAACTAGAGTGGAAATTGCTAAGGATCTGAGAAAGCCTACCGCCACAATAAAGACCACGAATCTTCAAAGAACGCAAAAGCAAGCAAGTTTATTGATTTCAGCTAGCTGAGGCACCAGATCCGTTTTTGTAGACTATAACGGGAAGCCCTGGGCAATCTATAGGGGTGTCTTTCATACGTTTCAGGAACCTTAGAAGGAGGGTCTATATGGAAAGTAGGGCTTGTAGAATGCACCAATCCCTAGTCCAGGTTCAAACACAATGTTCAATCAGATGGTGAGCTTGTCCTTTTTCAAATAAGGCGAGAACCTTAGGAGGGGCAAGCAGAAGTCCATTCTTTTGTCCAAATATGTCAAGTTCCTCTTGGGAGAGGTGTTGACTAATGTTAGCAAGGCAGCAGGCTTTGATATCTCAAGGTAAAATTCCAAAGTAAGAGGATCAACAAGGTGGGGGTGAAGAAGGCTTAACAGGCATCTACATCTGATCAACTATCTGAGTTATTATAATCATCTAACATCTATTTTCATAAATTTTTTCTTAACAGAAATTATTACACAGGAGTAGGTAATTCTTTTAGGTTCAACAACTTTGGTAAGAAAGGGGAGAAAGCAAAATTGGGCAGAGGGAGAAACATGTTATGCTGTACAAGTAAAGCCTCAGCAGATCTTTTGGAAATTTATGAGAACATATAGAACTTCAGACATGTTAACAGTTAAAGCAAGATGATTGAACCTTAATTTCCTTTCCACTTGTCCTTTCCCAGGTATTCCATCCACAACAACTTCTCTGCACTTATTAAAGCTCTCCCACTGAAAAGAGCCATTTATTAACTTTTTTTGCTCAATATATACATATGTGTATCTGTTCCCCTTAGAAAAGTGTAAAAATGACATATATTCTTTACAATCACTAGTCAACAGAATGTATAATACATAGGAGACATTTCAGAAAACCATCATATTAATCCTGCACTAGTGTCATGGGTTGCTTTGAAATTTTAGTCTTTTTTTTCCTCATTCTTTAATAGTGATGCGACTTTTATCATTCTTAGTTCTCCCATGATGCTAAAATCCTTATCTAACCTATATATTTTTCACTTCACATGTACTCTCTGTGTAACTGAGCACTAGGTTTTCAGGCAGTTAATTTTGAGTGGTGATTAACTCTGCTGGTTGTTATAATTCATTTATAAGGCTAACAGAGATGATCAAGATTTTTTTCTATAATAAACTCAACAGATCCAGGAAAAAATTGTAATTTATTGTGTAAGGTAGTTCAAAAGAAATAGAAGGGGGGTTGAAAATATAGTTTATTAGTTTATCAGTAGATATTTTCTTTGCTAGTATGAGGTTCTGAGTTTAATCTTCCTCCTCTTCCTCTCCTCTTCCTCCTCATCATAAAAATAATGGAAAAATTCCATCTCTTGAAGCATAATCTATGGACCAACAGTATCAGCCTCATCTGGGAGCTTATCAGAAATGTAGAGTCTCATGCTCCACCCAGGTATGCTAAATCAGTCTGCATTCTGGAAAAGTCTATGCAATTACTAAGAATATATCAAGTTGAGAAATCATGGCTTAAGAAGAGTTAACAGCACCTTTTACACAAATGGTTAATGATATTTCATTAACATCATTCTACGTATGCTGACAGTTTTGAAGTTAAGTGGTGGTACTTTTATTTTATACATGGGAAGGGACTCAGATATTCACCCAAAATCATTCTGTTTCTGATCAGTAGAGCTTATCTTAAAACTCACATCTGTCTGCAATACATTTTTTCCCAATTTTTTTACTGCAGCTGCAGCAGAAGCTGTTAACATTTTTCTATCTCAGACACCTCAGCAGTCAGAGCATCCAGTTTGTATTCAACCCAGTCCTGACTCCTCCTCAATCAGTGACTGATAGTGGTTGGTATCTAAAAGCCCCAGTTCTCTGAGCTGGGAGTGATAGCATTGGGTATTATACTTTACAATTTATTTCGGACTTTTTACAGGATTCATTTCCATTTGATCACTGTAGTAATTAGCTTAATAATTCTTCCTTGGGGCCAGATATTGTACAGTAGCTAAGGCATTTGTCTTTCATGCTGACCTGGGTGCAACCCCTGAGTCAGCCAGGAGAAATTACTGACTTTAGAGTTAGAAATAACCCCTGAGAACCACTGGATATGGCCCTCCAAATAAACAACAACAAAACAATTTACCCTTTTGGGAGTTGACTTTATTATACCATTTCCTTGCATTTTCCTATACAGTACTGATAACTAATCCTTTATCTATGGCACAGGAGAATTAGGTGTGGTTTATTTTGGGGCCACACCCATTTGATGCTCAGGGGTTACTCCTGGCTAAGCACTCAGAAATTGCCCCTGGCTTTGGGGGACCATATGGGACACCGGAGGATCGAACCGCTGTCCTTCCTTGGCTAGTGCTTGCAAGGCAGACACCTAACCTTTAGCACCACCTCGCCTGCCCTGAGAATTAGGTTTTAAGATAGGAAAGTGAGGGATCTCCCACACCACAACAAAGGCAGCAGCACTTGGAAGTGAGTAACAAACCAGCCTCTATATAGTGAGATATTCTTGGGATACTGGTGGCAGCTAAACAATGAGGTTCTTTGATATCTATCTTAAAATATGACATGTGAGGTGTCAGTAAGTATCCAAGAAAAATATTGAATAACTCTTTTCCCAATAGGAGGACAGGAGATTTAATTTTATATATGCAGTAATTTGTACTCAGGTCATTGATAGATAATGCTGTCTTCTATTAACAACTGATTTCTGTGGGAGGAATAGATAAATGTCTTTTAAGCAGATGGAATGCAGGTTTGTCTCAAAGTCAAAGAGTGTCAGAGAAATAGTAGGGTTAAGGCACTTGGCTTGCTTTTAGTTAACTCTGGCTCAGTCCCTGGCATCATAGATGTTCCTTGAGTACTGCCAGGAGTAACCCTGAGCACAGAACCAGAAATAATGATGATCATTGCTAATGTGGCCCCCCAAAAACAAAAACAAACAAAAATACATATAAGACTAGAGAAGAGCTTGGTGGCAAGACAGATAGGACTGGCAACAAGTGGCAGCAGCAGCATGAGGCCTTTTTAATACAAGAAAAATTACACATTCAGATCAATGTGCTAAGAGAAAATCATAGTCAAAATGCATATAGGACATGCATCTGGAGATGGCAGCAACTACAAGGAGCAATTTGAGTCAAAAGAAACATTTTGAACTCAAAATGGTTCCCAGAGAAGAGCGTGGTTGCAAATAGATAGAACTAGTGTCTGGTAGTTGTGATGATGGCTGGAGGTTTTGTGAATCAAAGGAGCTATTTTGAACACAGTATACTGCACCCTGAGAAGAGCATGCCCACTTTATTCTGCTTCGCACCACATATTTCTGCTAGTCAAGGAGTTCTACCACAACATATAAAAAATACCATCACACCTCAAAGGTCACAATGGTAAAACAAAGCAGAACTTGCCACATTTGATGAATGGAGATGGTAGTTCTGAAGACCCAACTAGTATCAGGCACTTATATAGCCTCATTGAAAAGACATTAGAGAGGAAATGGGAAAGATATTCAAAGAACTCAAAGAAACCATGTAATGAACAGTC